>NW_023609365.1:0-19435 GCF_013339725.1 Rhipicephalus microplus | reverse complement strand
GCTAGGTTAGGTTAGGTTAGGTTAGGTTAGGTTAGGTTAGGTTAGGTTAGGTTAGGTTGGGTGGGGGGGTTAGGTTGGGTTAGGTTAGGTTAGGTTAGGTTAGGTTGGGTAGGTTAGTTTAGGTTAGGTTAGGTTAGGTTGGTTGGGTTGGGAATTGGCTATGCGATCGGCTGTTAACTGAAAGGTTGGAGGTTCGAGCCCTCCCGGGAGTGGTGTGTTGCTTTTTTTTGGGCTGATAGCTTTGAAAATGTGTTCTGATGGTGGTGAGAGTGGAGCAGGACTGTCTCCGTGGCACAATTGGCTAGCGCGAGCGGCCTTTAACCGAAAGGTTGGAGGTCTGAGCCCTCCCGGGAATGATGTGTTGTTTTTTTATTTTGGGCTAATAGCTTTGAAGTTATGTTCTGGTGGTGGTGAGTGTGGAGCAGGACTGTCTCCGTGGCGCAATTGGCTAGCGCGATCGGCTGTTAACCGAAAGGTTGGAGGTACGAGCCCTCCCGGGACTGGTGCGTTGCTTTTTTTTCTTTGAGCTGGTAGCTTTAAAGATATGTTCTGATGGTGGTGAGAGTGGAGCACGACTGTCTCCGTGGCGCAATTGGCTTGCGCGATCGGCTGTTAAACGAAAGGTTGGAGGTACGAGCCCACCCGGTGGTGGTGCGGCGCTTTTTTTTCTTTGGGCTGATAGCTCTGAAGAAATGTTCTGACGACGGTGAGAGTGGAGCACGACTGTCTTCGTGGCGCAATTGGCTAGCGCGATCGGCTGTTAACCGAAAGGTTGAAGGTACGAGCCCTCCCGGGAGTGGTGTGTTGCTTTTTATTCTTTGGGCTGATAGCTTTGAAGATATGTTCTGATGGTGGTGAGAGTGGAGCAGGTCTGTCTCCGTGGCGCAATTGGCTAACGCGATCGGCTGTTAACCGATAAGTTGGAGGTACGAGCCCACCCGGGAGTGGTGTGTTGCTTTTTTTATTTTGGGCTGATAGCTTTGAAGATATGTTCTGATGGTGGTGAGAGTGGGGCACGACTGTCTCCGTGGCGCAATCGGCTAGCGCGATCGGCTGTTAACCGAATGGTTGGAGGTACGAGCCCACCCAGTGGTGGTGCGCGCTTTTTTTCCTTTGGGCTGATAGCTTTGAAGATATGTTCTGATGGTGGTGAGAGTGGAGCACGACTGTCTCCGTGGCGCAATTGGCTATTCGATCGGCTGTTAACTGAAAGGTTAAGTGTTCGAGCCCTCCCGGAAGTGGTGTGTTGCTTTTTTTTCTTTGGGCTGATAGTTTCGAAGATATGTTCTGATGGTGGTGAGAGTGGAGCAGGACTGTCTCCGTGGCGCAATAGGCTAGCGCGATCGGCTGTTAACCGAAAGGTTGGAGGTTTGAGCCCTCCCGGGAGTGGTGTGTTGCTTTTTTATATTGGGCTGATAGCTTTGAAGATATGTTCTGATGGTGGTGAGAGTGGAGCACGACTGTCTTCGTGGCGCAATTGGCTAGCGCGATCGGCTGTTAACCGAGAGGTTGGAGGTTGGAGCCCACCCGGTGGTGGTGCGGCGATTCTTTTCCTTTGGGCTGATAGCTCTGAAGAAATGTTCTGACGGTGGTGAGAGTGGAGCACGACTGTCTCCATGGCGCAATTGGCTATGCGATCGGCTGTTAACTGAAAGGTTGGAGGTTCGAGTCCTCCCGGGAGTGGTGTATTGCTTTTTTTTCTTTGGGCTGATAGCTTTGAAGATATGATCTGATGGTGGTTAGAGTGGAGCACGACTGTCTCGGTGGCGCAATTGGCTAGCGCGATCGGCTGTTACCCGAAAGGTTGGAGGTACGAGCCTACCCGGTGGTGGTGTGGCGTTTTTTTCTTTAGGCTGATAGCTCTGAAGAAATGTTCTGACGGTGGTGAGAGTAGAGCACGACTGTCTTCGTGGCGCAATTGGCTATGCGATCAGCTGTTAACTGAAAGGTTGGAGGTTGGAGGCCTCCCGGGAGTGGTGTGTTGCTTTTTTTTCTTTGGGCTGATAGCTTTGAAGATATGTTCTCATGGTGGTGAGAGTGGAGCAGGACTGTCTCCGTGGCGCAATTGGCTAGCGCGATCGGCTGTTAACCAAAAGGTTGGAGGTACGAGCCCACCCGGTGTTGGTGCGGCGCTTTTTTTCTTGGGCTGATAGCTTTGAAGAAATGTTCTGATGGTGGTGAGAGTGGAGCACGACTGTCTCCGTGGCGCAGTTGGCTAGCGCCGTCGGCTGTTAACCGAAAGGTTGGAGGTTCGAGCCCTCCCGGGAGTGGTGTGTTGCTTTTTTTATTTTGGGCTGATAGCTTTGAAGATATGTTCTGGTGGTGGTGAGTGTGGAGCAGGACTGTCTCCGTGGCGCAATTGGCTAGCGCGATCGGCTGTTAACCGAAAGGTTGGAGGTACGAGCCCTCCCGGGAGTGGTGTGTTGCTTTTTTTTGGGCTGATAGCTTTGAAGATATGTTCTCATGGTGGTGAGAGTGGAGCAGGACTGTCTCCGTGGCGCAATTGGCTAGCGCGATCGGCTGTTAACCAAAAGGTTGGAGGTACGAGCCCACCCGGTGTTGGTGCGGCGCTTTTTTTCTTTGGGCTGATAGCTTTGAAGAAATGTTCTGATGGTGGTGAGAGTGGAGCACGACTGTCTCCGTGGCGCAGTTGGCTAGCGCCGTCGGCTGTTAACCGAAAGGTTGGAGGTTCGAGCCCTCCCGGGAGTGGTGTGTTGCTTTTTTTATTTTGGGCTGATAGCTTTGAAGATATGTTCTGGTGGTTGTGAGTGTGGAGCAGGACTGTCTCCGTGGCGCAATTGGCTAGCGCGATCGGCTGTTAACCGAAAGATTGGAGGTACGAGCCCTCCCGGGACTGGTGCGTTGCTTTTTTTGGGCTGATAGCTTTGAAGGTATGTTCTGATGGCGGTGAGAGTGGAGCAGGACTGTCTCCGTGGCGCACTTGGCTAGCGCGATCGGCTGTTAACCGAAAGTTTGGAGGTACGAGCCCCGGTGGTGGTGCGGCGCTTTTTTTCTTTGGGCTGATAGCTTTGAAGATATGTTCTGATGGTGGGAGAGTGGAGCACGACTGTCTCCGTGGCGCAATTGGCTAGCGCGGTCGGCTGTTAACCGAAAGTTTGGAGGTACGAGCCCACCCGGTGGTGGTGCGGCGCTTTTTTTCTTTGGGCTGATAGCTCTGAAGAAATGTTCTGACGGTGGCGAGAGTGACGCACGACTGTCTCCGTGGCGCAATTGGCTAGCGCGATCGGCTGTTAACCGATAGGTTGGAGGTACGAGCCCTCCCGGGAGTGGTGTGTTGCTTTTTTTTCTTTGGGCCGATAGTTTGGAAGATATGTTCTGATGGTGGTGAGAGTGGAGCAGGACTGTCTCCGTGGCGCAATAGGCTACCGCGATCGGCTGTTAACCGAAAGGTTGGAGGTACGAGCCCACCCGGTGGAGTGTGTGGCGATTTTTTCCTTTGGGCTAATAGCTCTCAAAAAAAATGTTCTGACGGTGGTGAGAGTGGAGCACGACTGTCTCCATGGCGCAATTGGCTATGCGATCGGCTGTTAACCGAAAGGTTGGAGTTTCGAGCCCTCCCGGGAGTGGTGTGTTGCTTTTTTTTGGGCTGATAGCTTTGAAGATATAAATTCAAAGTGTTGTGCTCGGGCGAGTTGGTTCCTGAACTTAGCTTCTATTAGCGCGGCACATATGAAAAGGAAAGAGAAAGAATACAGAGACTCAAGACAGGTACGGCTAAACTTCCAACTGTTTATTTCATGCCTTGACACCCATCTTATACATGCGTAGAACACACTCATCTTGCACGTGGTGACATCCCAAAACGTCATTTCCTTATCTGTCAAACAATCGAAGGTGAACTCACACACAAGTTCCCCCCATTTTTTCTATTGCCCTCGGCTTCTTTGATCTCACGTGTCAGCTGATTGCGAGACCGGCTGATAACGGTGCAGCTATACAGATCATACAGAGATGTCTTGACGTCTCTGTATTCTTTCCTCTTTCCTTTTCATATGTGCCGCGCTAATAGAAGCTAAGTTCATGGATAACCAACTCGCCCGAGCCACAACACTTTTGAACTTTATTTCTTGTTCAACGGGCCCGTTCTTCTACGCCTTCGTGACCCTCATGCAATCGTTTCGCTAATAGCAGAAACGGTGTGTAAAGCACGCTCTCTTGCGTTCTGCACTCGTCGCAAAATAATACCGCAAGAAATAGTTCACCTCTCAGGAGGCTTCGTTTCCGTCACCAGGACACTCGTCTAGGATCTGCAAGATCCTACTTCGGAGCTGTACCGCCAAGTGCGGCTCTACCGACAGGCTCTGACCACGAGCTTGCGTTGCACCAGTGATCCTGTGGGTGCACTTGAAAGATTCGTGCGTTCTACACGGTTTGTCGACCAGAGAACGGAGTGGCTGTGGCAGCGTCATCTGAAGCAGCTCCGAGCCGTCTACCGGTAAAGAGACCGACTCAGAGAAGCCCTGTTCATGTGGCTTCGCAGCTGAACCTTCCAGGGTTCGTCCACGATGCGTCCTCACTGGGTCCGAGTTCGCGGGTCGAAAGGTTGGAGGTACGAGCCCACCCGGTGGAGTGTGTGGCGATTTTTTCCTTTGGGCTAATAGCTCTCAAAAAAAATGTTGTGACGGTGGTGAGAGTGGAGCACGACTGTCTCCATGGCGCAATTGGCTATGCGATCGGCTGTTAACTGAAAGGTTGGAGGTTCGAGCCCTCCCGGGAGTGGTGTGTTGCTTTTTTATTTTGGGCTGATAGCTTTGAAGATATGTTCTGGTGGTTGTGAGTGTGGAGCAGGACTGTCTCCGTGGCGCAATTGGCTAGCGCGATCGGCTGTTAACCGAAAGATTGGAGGTACGAGCCCTCCCGGGACTGGTGCGTTGCTTTTTTTGGGCTGATAGCTTTGAAGATATGTTCTGGTAGTGGTGAGTGTGGAGCAGCATTCTCTCCGTGGCGCACTTGGCTAGCGCGATCGGCTGTTAACCGAAAGGTTGAAGGTACGAGCCCACCCAGTGGTGGTGCTTCGCTTTTTTTTCTTTGGGCTGAGGGCTTTGAAGTTATGTTCTGATGGTGGTGAGAGTGGAGCACGACTGTCTCCGTGGCGCAATAGGCTAGCGCGATCGGCTGTTAACCGAAAAATTGGATTCGAGCCCTCCCGGGAGTGGTGTTTTGCTTTTTTTTCTTTGGGCTGATAGCTTCGAAGATATGTTCTGATAGTGGTGAGAGTGAAGCAGGACTGTCTCCGTGGCGCAATTGGCTACCGCGATCGGCTGTAACCGAAAGGTTGGAGGTACAAGCCCACCGGGGAGGTGCGGCGCTTTTTTTTGAGCTAATAGCTTGAAGATATGTTCTGATGGTGTTGAGAGTGGAGCAGGACTGTCTCCGTCGCGCAATGGGCTAGTGCGATCGGTTAACCGAGAGGTTGGAGGTACGAGCCCACCCGGTGGTGGTGCGGCGCTTTTTTTCTTTGGGCTGATAGCTCGAAGAAATGTTCTGAGGGTGGTTGAGAGTGAAGCACGACTGTCTCCATGGCGCAATTGGCTTGCGATCGGCTGTTAACTGAAAGGTTGGAGGTTCGAGCCCTCCCGGGAGTGGTGTGTTGCTTTATTTTGGGCTGATAGCTTTGAAGATATGTTCTGATGGTGGTGTGAGTGGAGCAGGACTGTCTCTGTGGCGCAATTGGCTAGCGCGATCGGCTGTTAACCGAAAGGATGGAGGTTTGAGCCCTCCCGCGAGTGGTGTGTTGCTTTTTTTATTTTGGGCTGATAGCTTTGAAGATATGTTCTGGTAGTGGTGAGTGTGGAGCAGCATTCTCTCCGTGGCGCACTTGGCTACCGCGATCGGCTGTTAACCGAAAGGTTGGAGGTACGAGCCCACCCGGTGGAGTTGCGGCGCTTTTTTTTCTTTGGACTGATAGCTTTGAAGATATGTTCTGATGGTGGTGAGAGTGGAGCGCGACTGTCTCCGTGGCGCAATTGGCTAGCGCGATCGGCTGTTAACCGAGAGTTTGGAGGTTCGAGCCCACCCAGTGGTGGTGCGGCGATTTTTTTCCTTCGGGCTAATTGCTCTGAAAAAATGTTCTGACGGTGGTGAGAGTGGAGCACGACTGTCTCCGTGGCGCAATTGGCTAGCGCGATCGGCAGTTAACCGAAAGGTTGGAGGTACGAGCCCTCCCGGGACTGGTGCGTTGCTTTTTCTTCTTTGGGCTGATAGCTTTGAAGATATGTTCTGATGGTGGTGAGAGTGGAGCGCGACTGTCTCCGTGGCGCAATTGGCTAGCGCGATCGGCAGTTAACCGAAAGGTTGCAGGTTCGAGCCCACCCGGTGGTGGTGCGGCGCTTTTTTCCTTCGGGCTGATAGCTCTGAAGAAATGTTCTGGTGGTTGTGAGTGTGGAGCAGGACTGTCTCCGTGGCGCAATTGGCTAGCTGCGATCGGCTGTTAACCGAAAGGTTTGGAGGTACAGCCCTCCCGGGACTGGTGCGTTTGCCTTTTTTGTTCTTTGGCTGATAGCTTTGAAGATATGTTCTGATGGTGGTGAGAGTGGAGCGCGACTGTCTCCGTGGCGCAATTGGCTAGCGCGATCGGCAGTTAACCGAAAGGTTGCAGGTTCGAGCCCACCCGGTGGTGGTGTGGCGCTTTTTTTTCTTTGGGCTAATAGCTTTGAAGATATGTTCTGATGGTGGTGAGAGTGGAGCACGACTGCCTCCGTGGCGCAATTGGCTAGTGCGATCGGCTGTTAACCGAAAGGTTGGAGGTTCGAGCCCACCCGGTGGTGGTGGCGGCGCTTTTTTTCCTTCGGGCTGATAGCTCTGAAGAAATGTTCTGACGGTGGTGAGAGTGGAGCACGACTGTCTTCGTGGCGCAATTGGCTATGCGATCGGCTGTTAACTGAAAGGTTGGTGGTTCGAGCCCTCCCGGGAGTGGTGTGTTGCTTTTTTTTTCTTTGGGCTTATAGCTTTGAAGATATGTTCTGATGTTGCTTGAGAGGGGCAGCCGGACTGGTCTCCGTGCCCAATGCGCTAGCGCGATCGGCTTGTTAACGGAAAGGTTGGAGGGTACGAGCCAACCACGGTGGTGGTGCGGCGCTTTTTTTTTTCTTTGGGCTGATAGCATTGAAGATCTGTTCTGATGTTGGTGAGAGTCTAGCACGACTGCCTCCGTGGCGCAATTGGGTAGTGCGATCGGCTGTTAACCGAAAGGTTAGAGGTACGAGCCCACCAAGTGGTGGTGCGGCGGCTTTTTTTTCTTTGGACTGATAGCTCTGAAGAAATGTTCTGAGGGTGGTGAGAGTGGAGCACGACTGTCTTCGTGGCGCAATTGGCTAGCGCGATCGGCTGCTAACCGAAAGGATGGAGGTTCGAGCCCTCCTGGGAGGTGGTGTGTTGCTTTTTTTATTTTGGGTTGATAGCTTTGAAAATATGTTCTGATGGTGGTGAGTGTGGAGCAGGACTGTCTCCGTGGCGCAATTGGCTAGCGCGATCGGCTGTTAACCGAAAGGTTGGAGGTGCGAGCCTACCCGGTGGAGGTGCGGCGCTTTTTTTTCTTTGGGCTGATAGCTTTGAAGATATGTTCTGATGGTGGTGAGAGTGGAGCACGACTGTCTTCGTGGCGCAATTGGCTAGCGCGATCGGCTGTTAACCGAAAGGTTGGAGGTTCGAGCCCACCGGTGGTGGTGCGGCGCTTTTTTTTCTTTGGGCTGATAGCTCTGAAGAAATGTTCTGACGGTGGTGAGAGTGGAGCACGACTGTCTCCATGGCGCAATTGGCTATGCGATCGGCTGTTAACTGAAAGGTTGGAGGTTCGAGTCCTCCCGGGAGTGGTGTGTTGCTTTTTTTCTTTGGGCTGATAGCTTTGAAGATATGTTCTGGTGGTGGTGAGTGTGGAGCAGGACTGTCTCCGTGGCGCAATTGGCTAGCGCGATCGGCTGTTAACCGAAAGATTGGAGGTACGAGCCCTCCCGGGACTGGTGCGTTGCTTTTTTTTGGGCTGATAGCTTGAAGGTATGTTCTGATGGCGGTGAGAGTGGAGCAGGACTGTCTCCGTGGCGCACTTGGCTAGCGCGATCGGCTGTTAACCGAAAGTTTGGAGGTACGAGCCCACCCGGTGGTGGTGCGGCGCTTTTTTTCTTTGGGCTGATAGCTTTGAAGATATGTTCTGATGGTGGTGAGAGTGGAGCACGACTGTCTCCGTGGCGCAATTGGCTAGCGCGGTCGGCTGTTAACCGAAAGTTTGGAGGTACGAGCCCACCCGGTGGTGGTGCGGCGCTTTTTTTCTTTGGGCTGATAGCTCTGAAGAAATGTTCTGACGGTGGCGAGAGTGACGCACGACTGTCTCCGTGGCGCAATTGGCTAGCGCGATCGGCTGTTAACCGATAGGTTGGAGGTACGAGCCCTCCCGGGAGTGGTGTGTTGCTTTTTTTTTCTTTGGGCCGATAGTTTGGAAGATATGTTCTGATGGTGGTGAGAGTGGAGCAGGACTGTCTCCGTGGCGCAATAGGCTACCGCGATCGGCTTTTAACCGAAAGGTTGGAGGTACGAGCCCACCCGGTGGAGGTGTGGCGATTTTTTTCCTTTGGGCTAATAGCTCTCAAAAAATGTTGTGACGGTGGTGAGAGTGGAGCACGACTGTCTCCATGGCGCAATTGGCTATGCGATCGGCTGTTAACTGAAAGGTTGGAGGTTCGAGCCCTCCCGGGAGTGGTGTGTTGCTTTATTTTGGGCTGATAGCTTTGAAGATATGTTCTGATGGTGGTGTGAGTGGAGCAGGACTGTCTCTGTGGCGCAATTGGCTAGCGCGATCGGCTGTTAACCGAAAGGATGGAGGTTTGAGCCCTCCCGCGAGTGGTGTGTTGCTTTTTTTATTTTGGGCTGATAGCTTTGAAGATATGTTCTGGTAGTGGTGAGTGTGGAGCAGCATTTCTCTCCGTGGCGCACTTGGCTAGCGCGATCGGCTGTTAACCGAAAGGTTGAAGGTACGAGCCCACCCAGTGGTGGTGCTTCGCTTTTTTTTCTTTGGGCTGAGGGCTTTGAAGTTATGTTCTGATGGTGGTGAGAGTGGAGCACGACTGTCTCCGTGGCGCAATAGGCTAGCGCGATCGGCTGTTAACCGAAAAATTGGATTCGAGCCCTCCCGGGAGTGGTGTTTTGCTTTTTTTTTCTTTGGGCTGATAGCTTCGAAGATATGTTCTGATAGTGGTGAGAGTGAAGCAGGACTGTCTCCGTGGCGCAATTGGCTACCGCGATCGGCTGTTAACCGAAAGGTTGGAGGTACAAGCCCACCCGGTGGAGGTGCGGCGCTTTTTTTTTGAGCTAATAGCTTTGAAGATATGTTCTGATGGTGTTGAGAGTGGAGCAGGACTGTCTCCGTCGCGCAATGGGCTAGTGCGATCGGCTGTTAACCGAGAGGTTGGAGGTACGAGCCCACCCGGTGGTGGTGCGGCGCTTTTTTTCTTTGGGCTGATAGCTCTGAAGAAATGTTCTGAGGGTGGTGAGAGTGAAGCACGACTGTCTCCATGGCGCAATTGGCTATGCGATCGGCTGTTAACTGAAAGGTTGGAGGTTGGAGCCCTCCCGGGAGTGGTGTGTTGCTTTTTTTTTCTTTGGGCTGATAGCTTTGAAGATATGTTCTCATGGTGGTGAGAGTGGAGCAGGACTGTCTCCGTGGCGCAATTGGCTAGCGCGATCGGCTGTTAACCGAAAGGTTGGAGGTTCGAGCCCTCCCGGGAGTGGTGTGTTGCTTTTTTTATTCTGGGCTGATAGCTTTGAAGATATGTGCTGGTGGCGGTGAGTGTGGAGCGGACTGTCTCCGTGGGGGACGCAATTGGCTAGCGCGATCGGCTGTAACCGAAAGGTTGGAGGTACGAGCCCTCCTGGGACTGGTGCGTTGCTTTTTCTTCTTTGGCTGATAGCTTTGAAGATATGTTCTGATGGGGGTGAGAGTGGAGCACGACTGTCTCCGTGGCGCAATTGGCTAGCGCGATCGGCTGTTAACCGAAAGGTTGGAGGTACGAGCCACCCGTGGGTGGTGCGGCGCTTTTTTTTCTTTGGGCTGATAGCTCTGAAGAAATGTTCTGACGGTGGCGAGAGTGAAGCACGACTGTCTCCGTGGCGCAATTGGCTAGCGCGATCGGCTGTTAACCGAAAGGTTGGAGGTACGAGCCCTCCTGGGACGTGGGTGCGTTGCTTTTTCTTCTTTGGGCCTGATAGCTTTTGAAGATAGGTTCTGATGGTGGTGAGAGTGGAGCACGACTGTCTCCGTGGCGCAATTGGCTAGCGCGATCGGCTGTTAACCGAAAGGTTGGAGGTACGAGCCCACCCGGTGGTGGTGCGGCGCTTTTTTTTTTCTTTGGGCTGATAGCTCTGAAGAAATGTTCTGACGGTGGCGAGAGTGAAGCTACGGACTGTCTCCGTGGCGCAATTGGCTAGCGCGATCGGCTGTTAACCTGAAGAGGTTGGATGTACGAGCCCTCCTGGGAGTGGTGTGTTGCTTTTTTTTCTTTGGGCGATAGTTTGGAAGATATGTTCTGATGGTGGTGAGAGTGGAGCAGGACTGTCTCCGTGGCGCAATAGGCTACCGCGATCGGCTGTTAACCGAAAGGTTGGAGGTACGAGCCCACCCGGTGGAGGTGCGGCGCTTTTTTTCTTTGGACTGATAGCTTTGAAGATATGTTCTGATGGTGGTGAGATCGGAGCAGCGACTGTCTCCGTGGCGCAATTGGCTAGCGCGATCGGCATTTTAACCGAGAGGTTGGAGGTACGAGACCTCCCAGTGGACTGGTGCGTTGCTTTTTCTCTTGGGCTAATAGCTTCTGAAAGATATGTTCTGATGGTGGTGAGAGTGGAGCACGACTGTCTCCGTGGCGCAATTGGCTAGCGCGATCGGCAGTTAACCGAAAGGTTGGAGGTACGAGCCCTCCCGGGAGTGGTGTGTTGCTTTATTTATATTGGGCTGATAGCTTTGAAGATATGTTCTGGTGGTTGTGAGTGTGGACCAGGACTGTCTCTGTGGCGCAATTGGCTAGCGCGATCGGCTGTTAACCGAAAGGTTCGAGGTACGAGCCCTCCCGGGACCGGTGCGTTGCTTTTTCTTCTTTGGGCTGATAACTTTGAAGATATGTTCTGATGGTGGTGAGAGTGGAGCACGACTGTCTCCGTGGCGCAATTGGCTTGCGCGATCGGCAGTTAACCGAAAGGTTGGAGGTTCGAGCCCACCCGGTGGTGTTGTGGCGCTTTTTCTTTCTTTGGGCTGATAGCTTTGAATATATTGCCACTAGTACAAGTTCTGAAACTATTATTTCTACAGATGCTAGCATGCTTGTATGTGCCGCTGTTCAGAAGAGGACAAAGATGCGCGTGCAGAAAAAAAACAATAGTCGTACTGCCGTTGTTCGAATCAGTTTGACGTCCTTGTGTGCCCTTATCAGCAGGTTACAGTCACGTTGTAACGTGACACTGGTGGAGCTGCTGGGTAATAGTCTATGCACTGTTACCACGAGGAAGATCTCGGTCCCAACATTGACACCTTAGTAGAAACAGCCAACCTTCGACGCAGTCGGCGGCAACTAGGCCTACCACCCCAGTTCAGCCCTCTTCCGGAACGCTCCAGAACCATGGCATATGCGACAACTGCAAGCCAGACTGAACCGTCCGCGACTTCGCCAGCACCATGGCTACCAGCCTCCCGAACGCCAAAGCCCTTCCATGGGGAGCCCTACGAAGACGTTGAAGACTGGCTGGACCAATACGATCGAGTCGCCGTCGCCAACGAGTGGGACGAGCACCGGAAACTGCGGTATGTCTATTTCTACCTGGAGGATTCGGCGCGTATTTGGTTCGAGAATCACGAGGCCGCCCTGACAACCTGGCCGGTGTTTTGCACTCAGCTGCGGAACACGTATGGTAGCGCTGACCGGAAGAACAAGCCGAACGTCTCCTCAATTCTCGCAATCAACGACCAATGAAAGCGTGGCCATGTTTGTTGAGGAGATGTCTCGTCTGTTCCGTCGAGCGGATTCTGCAATGACGGAAGACAAAAAGGTGCGCATTCTGATGCGGGGTGTCAAGGAGCAGCTGTTTGCAGGACTTGTACGAAACCCACCAGCTACCGTGGCAGAATTCCTCCGTGAAGCGACGACAATGGAGCGAATGCTGAGACAGCGATCTTCGCAGTATGAGCGGTCCGACAACCTTGCATGTCTGTCAGCAGCCTTGGTAACACCCGATGTCACGAGCGTGAGAGACCTTGCTGAGCTAGTCCGTAGCATTGTACGCGACGAGCTGCAAAAGCTTCACGCAGTGCCTTCACAGCCTCAAGTGGCTGCTCTGACAGACTGTCGTCCGTGAAGAGGTGCGGCAGCTGGTACGACCATTAGCGCCACCTCCAACCGAAGCTCCTCTGCTAACGTATGCGGAAGCTGTACGTACTCCTGCACCGGCAGCCAGCTATTTCCCCGACCGACTAGCCTGCAGACGCCACAGCACTTCTCGGGCGGGCCACGCTATGAAAACCAACGACTGCAGATGCCGCAGTACTTCTCGGGCCCACCACACTATGAGAATCCGCGACCCAATTTGCGTAAATCTAGCGTGTGGTGCGCTTCCGACAATCGGCCACTATGCTACCACTGTGGTGAGCCAGGTCACCTGTACAGGGAGTGCTCGTACAGACAGATGGGCCTACCTGGATTTCAGCCAGACGCTCGTCGGCCCAGGGACGGCGAACGACCCCGCGCCATCGCAGAATACTTGGCAAGTCTACCGTCTCCGAATCTTCAGCGACGCCAATCACGCTCTCCGTCTCCTCGACGCTCTACGTCCGCGAATCAATACTCCACTTTCGCCGATGTTGTTGCGGGACGATCCGCTAGGTCCCCAAGTCCACGCCGGGGAAACTAGAATCAGCGGCCTCCGGGGGTGGGACCGCTGTTAAGCTATCGTCAAAAGAGCCTCCTCCAACCCTTCCACCGACCTTCCGATATTCCTTTCAGCCGACACCTCACATCGCTGACAAACCCGTTTCTGCTGACATTGCCATTCGTGTCGACAACCATCCAGTGACTGCTCTAGTCGACACCGGCGCCGACTACTCAGTTATCAGCGCTGAACTTGTGGCTGAACTCAGGAAAGTCACGACTCCTTGGGGGTATGGACCAAACCTTCGGACAGCCGGTGGTCATCTCTTGACACCAATCGGGAGATGCACCGCAAGGCTGCAAATCTGTGAGTCGACGTTCGTTGCTTCTTTCGTTGTGCTTCCCGAATGCTCCCGGAAAGTAATCTTGGCATGGATTTCCTTCGTGAGCACGGCGCTGTTATAAATTTTCGAGACTGCCTCGTAACGTTTGCTGACGACTATGGCCCGAAGCCTAGAGATACCAATCCGCAGAAGACTGCGCTTCGCATTGTCGACGACACCGTCACACTTCCGCCACGCACCAGTATGTTCGTTACAGTACAGGGCGACATAGACCATGACAGTAGTGGTATCGCTGAAGCCAACCTTTCGGTGCTCTTGTCTCAGCAAATCTGTGTTGCCCGCGGCATAGTTCAATTTAAACGTGGGATGACTGAGTTGTTGGTCACCAATTTTAGTGGATCATACCAGCATTTGGCCAAGCGAACAACTATCGCTCATTTCGAATCCATTGACGATGAAGCGTGTACGACGATAGCCCCAATTTCTGCAGCCGTTGAAAGTGACACCGCGGTAACCGATGCAGTCGATGTCAATCCGAAGCTGTCATGTGCACAGAAAGAGCAAATCCGCTGTATCCTCCGCATGTTTAGCGACTGTTTCGCGTCTACATCCAAGATAAAACAAACGCCAACCGTAAAGCACCGCATTGTCACTGACCATTCTGAGCGACCCATACGTCAACACGCCTACCGAGTATCACAAAAGGAACAAGAGGCTATACGTTCTCAAGTGAAGCAGATGCTCGAAGATGGCGTAATCCAACCCTCGAACAGTCCATGGTCGTCCCCCGTCGTACTGGTAAAAAGAAGGACGGCACTCTCCGATTTTGCGTCGATTACCGCAAACTCAACAAAGTCACAAAGAAAGACGTTTATCCGCTTCCGCGCATCGACGACTCACTAGACCGCCTCCGACACGCCCGATACTTCTCCTCTATGGATTTACGCAGTGGCTACTGGCAGATCGAAGTTGATGAACGCGACCGAGAGAAACATCATTCATAACGCCTGATGGTCTGTACGAATTCAAGGTGCTGCCCTTCGGTCTGTGTTCTGCCCCCGCGACATTCCAGAGGATGATGGATACAGTGCTCTCCGGTCTCAAGTGGGAAGCATGCCTTGTTTACTTAGACGACGTCGTTGTCTTCTCCCAAACGTTTGAGCAGCATTTGCTTAGATCTGTGTTTGCTGCAATTCGCACGGCAAGCCTATCACTGAAACCCGAAAAATGTCATTTTGGTTACAACGAATTAAAGTTCCTCGGTCACCTTGTTAGCCCTGATGGTATTCGGCCGGACCCAGACAAAACATTGGCTGTCGCAGATTTTCCACCACCTACCAACAAACGTGATGTGCGTCGATTTTTAGGCCTCTGCGCATACTACAGACGCTTTGTGCAAAATTTCGCAAACATTGCCGAACCCCTCACTCGTCTGACAAAAGACGACGTTCCCTTCGTGTGGGGCCTTGAGCAAACACGCGCTTTCTCCGAGCTCCAGCAGCGTCTCCAATCTGAGCCCTTACTCGGACACTACGACGAATATGCCGACACTGAACTACACACAGACGCCAGTAACATCGGCCTTGGTGCAGTCCTTGTCCAGTGGCAAGGCGGTGTCGAACGCCCTATTGCTTATGCGAGTCGGATTTTATCATCTGCGGAGGCAAATTACACAACAACTGAAAAGGAGTGCCTAGCTGTTGTCTGGGCAATAGCTAAATTCAGACCGTACCTGTATGGTCGCCCGTTCAGAGTTGTTACCGATCATCATGCGCTCTGCTGGTTGGCGAACCTTAAAGACCCTTCCGGACGTCTGGCCAGGTGGAGCTTACGCCTTCAGGAGTTCGATTTGACAGTCGTGTACAAGTCTGGCCGGAAGCATACTGACGCAGACTGCCTTTCCCGAGCTCCTCTTAAGACAGTGTCAGGTGATCACGATCTCGACGGCCATTTTCTCTGCGCCGTTAGTGTATCCGACTTGGCCGAACAGCAGAAGAACGATTCCGAGCTTCGACAATTCATCGAATATCTCGAAGGCCGTACACCGCATCCACCACCAGCATTCGCCCGCTCGTCATCATCGTTCTGCGTCCGCAGAAATATCCTCTATAAAAGAAACTTCGACCCTTACGCGACTGAGTACCTGCTCGTTGTCCCGCCAGCGTTACGAGCCGATGTCTTGTCCGCCTGTCACGATGAGCCTTCCTCAGGCCACTTGGGATACACACGTACCTTGGCCCGGATTCGCCAACACTACTACTGGCCTAAGCTCAGTCAAGACGTGAAGCATTACGTGAAGACGTGTCACGAGTGCCAGCGCCGTAAAGCACCACATCAGCGCCCAGCCGGCTTTTTGAAGCCCATCGCTCCTCCGACACAACCGTTCCAACAAATAGGCATGGATCTACTCGGACCTTTTCCCAAGTCTCGTGACGGCAACCGCTGGATTGTAGACGCTACTGATTACATGACGCGCTACTGCGAAACGAAGGCATTACAACGTGGCACCGCCATTGAGACTGCCCACTTTTTTATGAAAAACATTGTCCTCCGACATGGAGCACCAGCAGTTGTCATAACTGATCGTGGCACAGCTTTTACCGCCCGGATGATACAAGACGTCATGCAGCTTAGCGGCACAGTACATCGAAAAACTACTGCATACTACCCACAAAGCAACGGCCTTACAGAGCGACTAAACAGACGATCGCCGACATGCTATCCATGTACGTTGACCAAGACCACAAAAACTGGGATGACATCCTCCCTTATGTCACGTTCGCTTACAACACCGCTGTGCAAGAAACAACTGGATTCACACCATTCCGGTTGCTTCATGGCAGGGAGGTCACTACAATGCTGGATGCCATGCTTCTACCAGACAGACACCAGATTAGTGTCAAGACGAACGAATTTATCAGACTGGCAGACGCGGCTCGTAAGCTTGCAGTCGAACGAATCCATAAGCAACAATGCATCGACTCGCTGCGGTACAACGCTCGTCGTCGCGATGTCTCTTACCAACCCGGAGAACGAGTATGGCTGTGGACTCCCAATCGACAACGGGGCCGGTCGGAAAAGTTGTTACGCCGCTATTTTGGTCCCTATAGAGTTCTCCGTCGTCTCAGCGAAGTGGCCTACGAGGTTCTTGACGAGGACATGGCTCGTCAATCCCGCCGTTTACAACAGCCACACGTCGTCCATGTTTCGAGGATGAAACCACTTTACCAACGCTGACTATTCGGCACACTCCCTTGAGTAGACTTACAGTGATTGTGAACACCTTCTTGTGTACTGCTTATCGTGTGTGTTTTCATCTGGCAATAATGTTATGACATCGGGACGATGTCCTTTGGGAAGGGGGGTAATGCCACTAGTACAAGTTCTGAAACTATTATTTCTACAGATGCTAGCATGCTTGTATGTGCCGCTGTTCAGAAGAGGACAAAGATGCGCGTGCAGAAAAAAAACAATAGTCGTGCTGCCGTTGTTCGAATCAGTTTGACGTCCTTGTGTGCCCTTATCAGCAGGTTACAGTCACGTTGTAACGTGACAATATGTTCTGATAGTGGTAAGAGTGGAGCACGACTGTCTCCGTGGCGCAATTGGCTAGTGCGATCGGCTGTTAACCGAAAGGTTGGAGGTTCGAGCCCACCTGGTGGTGGTGGTGGTGGTGCGGCGCTTTTTTTTCTTTGGGCTGATAGCTTTGAAGATATGTTCTGATGGTGATGAGAGTGGAGCACGACTGTCTCCGTGGCGCAATTGGCTAGCGCGATCGGCTGTTAACCGAAAGGTTGGAGGTACGAGTCACCCGGTGGTGGTGCGGCGCTTTTTTTCTTTGGGCTGATAGCTCTGAAGAAATGTTCTGACGGTGGCGAGAGTGAAGCACCACTGTCTCCTTGGCGCAATTGGCTAGCGCGATCGGCTGTTAACCGAAAGGTTGGAGGTACGAGCCCTCCCTGGAGTGGTGTGTTGCTTTTTTAGATTGGGCTGATAGCTTTGAAGATATGTTCTAGTGGTGGTGAGTGTGGAGCAGGACTGTATCCGTGGCGCATATGGCTAGCGCGATCGGCTGTTAACTGAAAGGTTGGATGTTCGAGCCCTCCTGGGAGTGGTGTGTTGCTTTTTTTTCTTTGGGCCGATAGTTTGGAAGATATGTTCTGATGGTGGTGAGAGTGGAGCAGGACTGTCTCCGTGGCGCAATTGGCTAACGCGATCGGCTGTTAACCGATAGGTTGGAGGTACGAGCCCTCCCGGGAGTGGTGTGTTGCTTTTTTTATTTTGGGCTGATAGTTTTGAGGATATGTTCTGATGGTGGTGAGAGTGGAGCACGACTGTCTCCGTGGCGCAATCGGCTAGCGCGATCGGCTGTTAATCGAAAGGTTGGAGGTACGAGCCCACCCAGTGGTGGTGCGGCGCTTTTTTTTCTTTGGGCTGATAGCTCTGAAGAAATGTTCTGACGGTGGCGAGAGTGAAGCACGACTGTCTCTGTGGCGCAATTGGCTACCGCGATCGGCTGTTAACCGAAAGGTTGGAGGTACAAGCCCACCCGGTGGAGGTGCGGCGCTTTTTTTTCTTTGGGCCGATAGTTTGGAAGATATGTTCTGATGGTGGTGAGAGTGGAGCAGGACTGTCTCCGTGGCGCAATTGGCTAACGCGATCGGCTGTTAACCGATAGGTTGGAGGTACGAGCCCTCCCGGGAGTGGTGTGTCGCTTTTTTTTTCTTTGGACTGATAGCTCTGAAGATATGTTCTGATGGTGGTGAGAGTGGAGCAGGACTGTCTCCGTGGCGCAATTGGCTAACGCGATCGGCTGTTACCCGATAGGTTGGAGGTACGAGCCCTCCCGGGAGTGGTGTGTTGCTTTTTTTCTTTGGACTGATAGCTTTGAAGATATGTTCTGATGGTGGAGAGAGTGGAGCGCGACTGTCTCTGTGGCGCAATTGGCTAGCGCGATCGGCTGTTAACCGAGAGGTTGGAGGTTCGAGCCCACCCAGTGGTGGTGTGGCGCTTTTTTTCTTTGGGCTGATAGCTCTGAAGGAATGTTCTGATGGTGGTGAGAGTGGAGCAGGACTGTCTCCGTGGCGCAATTGGCTATGCGATCGGCTGTTAACTGAAAGGTTGGAGGTTGGAGCCCTCCGGGGAGTGGTGTGTTGCTTTTGTTTCTTTGGGCTGATAGCTTTGAAGATATGTTCTCATGGTGGTGAGAGTGGAGCAGGACTGTCTCCGTGGCGCAATTGGCTAGCGCGATCGGCTGTTAACCGAAAGGTTGGAGGTTCGAGCCCTCCCGGGAGTGGTGTGTTGCTTTTTTTATTTTGGGCTGATAGCTTTGAAGATATGTTCTGGTGGTGGTGAGTGTGGAGCAGGACTGTCTCCGTGGCGCAATTGGCTA
The DNA here is from genome assembly GCF_013339725.1 of Rhipicephalus microplus. Classification (NCBI taxonomy): domain Eukaryota; kingdom Metazoa; phylum Arthropoda; class Arachnida; order Ixodida; family Ixodidae; genus Rhipicephalus; species Rhipicephalus microplus. The sequence continues at coordinate 836 of NW_023609365.1, read as the reverse complement.
GCGCGATCGGCTGTTAACCGAAAGGTTGGAGGTACGAGCCCTCCCGGGACTGGTGCGTTGCTTTTTCTTCTTTGGGCTGATAGCTTTGAAGATATGTTCTGATGGTGGTGAGAGTGGAGCACGACTGTCTCCGTGGCGCAATTGGCTAGCGCGATCGGCTGTTAACCGAAAGGTTGGATGTACGAGCCCTCCTGGGAGTGGTGTGTTGCTTTTTTTTCTTTGGGCCGATAGTTTGGAAGATATGTTCTGATGGTGGTGAAAGTGGAGCAGGACTGTCTCCGTGGCGCAATAGGCTACCGCGATCGGCTGTTAACCGAAAGGTTGGAGGTACGAGCCCACCCGGTGGAGGTGCGGCGCTTTTTTTCTTTGGACTGATAGCTTTGAAGATATGTTCTGATGGTGGTGAGAGTGGAGCGCGACTGTCTCCGTGGCGCAATTGACTAGCGCGATCGGCTGTTAACCGAGAGGTTGGAGGTTCGAGCTCTCCCGGGAGTGGCGTGTTGCTTTTGTTTCTTTGGGCTAATAGCTTTGAAGATATGTTCTCATGGTGGTGAGAGTGGAGCAGGACTGTCCCTTGCGCAATTGGCTGGCGCGATCGGCTGTTAACCGAAAGGTTGGAGGTTCGAGCCCTCCCGGGAGTGGTGTTTGCTTTTTTATTTTGGGCTGATAGCTTTGAAGATATGTTCTGGTGGTGGTGAGTGTGGAGTAGGACTGTCTCCGTGGGGCAATTGGCTAGCGCGATCGGCAGTTAACCGAAAAGTTGGAGGTACGAGCCCTCCCGGGACTGGTGCGTTGCTTTTTCTTCTTTGGGCTGATAGCTTTGAAGATATTGACAC
>NW_023609364.1:0-22118 GCF_013339725.1 Rhipicephalus microplus | reverse complement strand
TTTATTACCCGTTTGATCATAGAAGCAGGAGGAATGACACGTGATGATTATGAGTGTGTTATACTCGGGGACAACGTCGGGGGGCAATGAAGGGAAAGCTACGTTGGCGGAGCTACTGATCTTGTACTCCTCCGCGAAGCAGTGAGGTTCGGCTCCTGTATTGAATGAAGGCCGTGTACAAGTAATTCCAATGCACACAATTTAATATAACACGTCTGCTTACACAGTCATTTGTGAGTGAAATTCGACACAAGCTTTTTCGGCGAGTCCTCGCATTAGTTGGAGGGCGACGAACGCTCATTAAAATACTAAGACGCCATTTTGACTGCGAGGTGCACGTAGAACGTGCAACGGTTTCAGACGCGCGATAACTAAGAAAAATCGCGAAATGAATCTTCAGAAAGCAACAAAAATAATGATATTTCCTCGGTCTGTACAGCGTGTATTAAAAAAAGCATCCAGAAAAAATAATGTTGTTCTTTTTTACTATTTTCACGCGGAAAACACGGACGCATTTGTGGAACTATGTTCTACAGTGGTGGCACATGCCCATTTTGGCTCCGTAGCCTTCCCTTCATTGCCACAGAAAGTTGTCCCCGCGTATAGTGCACCTTCTATCTCGCTCACGCAAAAAGAACTTTGTTTTTTGGGTAATGCGATTGATAGTAACGCATGAGTAATGTACGGAACAGCGCGTGTGCTTTTTGTTGTTCTACCTTTTATAATTTTTTTCTCTTTCGCCACCTTTATATACTCTGACATTTGCAATAACTGTTTAGTCGAAGTTAAGCGCTTCTGTCGTTTGTTCCGTGTATAAGTTGCTGCGATTCCTACCACGATGAAAAAAATAGCCATGCCAATAAGTCGCAGTGACACTTGATACATCTATTTTTATTTTATTTATTTATTTATTCAAGTTCTCTAAGGGCCCACTAGGGGCAGTGCATAGAGGGGGGAACGTACATACAAACTTTGGAGAGAGTAATTTTTGGAGGAGGTTATTAAATTCTACAGCAGAGAAATACAAGCAATACAATAAGAAACACAACATCGGATAAAGCATAAGTGTTATTGAAAGACACATCGTTCTAAATACGTGAGCAATTCTGAAGTAAACAAAGAAGGTTCAGTTGTATTAGCAATCCTAAAAGGTAATGCGTTACATTCTTTTATTGGTAATGTTAATGGCAAGTTTTCGTTTTTTTTTCTGTACGGGCGAAGATGGCGTTAACTTCGAAAGCGTGATCGCTGCGACTAGAAATATGAGATTGCGGTGAAATATGTGTCCGGGAAAATGACATGTTAGAATGTTACGGGGTGCAGAAAAAACATAATCTGGAAATTAGCCTGCGCACAGCAAGTGGCGGCCTTTTCAGCTTTGCTTTCGAAGATAAAAGGCTTTCAAATCGTGAGTATGACGATATGACGAATCGTGCTGCTTTATTGTGACCGGCTTCTAGTAGGCTAGTGAGGCTGGCTTGGGGAGGATGCCAAATGATTGATGCACATTGTAATGAAGGGCACACAAAAAATTGCATTCTTGGAGCCTGGTGTCCCTGTCGGCCAGATGTAAGCGTCACTTGAGAAAGCCAAGTTTCTTCTGCGCTTTACAAGCAATATAGTTTACCTGGTCAGTCCATGTTAGATTCCAATATATAAGGACGCCGAGGTATGTAACCGTTGTAGCTGAGTTTACTATTTCTCAAATGAGTGTATAAGTATTAGATTGTGAGTTAAACACAGAATTCAACGTTTAGTGCTTGGTCTTTTCTAGAATAATTTGCACATACCGTATTTACACTATTGTGTTAGTTTATGAAGGCCAGATTGTAGAGCTTTGACGTCATTAAAACCAGCCATTTCTCTGTGTGTTACGAATTAGCCTGCGAAAAGGTCAACTGTTGAACTAATATTTAGAGCTATGCCATTATTATGTATAAAAATAAACGGACCTCTTACTCTACCTTGAGCGACACCAGACGTAACAAGTGTTGCACTGGATATGTTATCATTCAATTTATTCGCCTGGGAACGATCCTTAAGAAATTCCCCTAGCCATTGTGTTGTTTCGCTGGTGTTTTACGCTTGTGGGCCATCGTGTGTTATGTTTGAAAAACAAAACGAAAACCGTCCGTGTAGGTTGAATGACTTGTGTGGTCCACAGCTGTTCAAGCTCGATGGCGCGCAGTACGTAATCGTATCACGAGATGGCAGCTGGCCAATATTTTCTCACACACCACTTCGAGGCATCAAGTGTGCCAGAAGCTCTCCTGGATCCTACAATTGTTGTGAGAGGGCGAAGTATTTGTGGCTCTGTAAGGAGTGTCTCATAATCGTCATCATGGTTTTTGGTACGTCGAGAACCAGAAATTATGATTGTAAATTAATCACGAACAAATAGGGAGGCCTATGTGACACTGCTCAACACGCTGCAAACCGTTCAATGTAACATCGCCTTTAGCGTCGCATATATTGACTTGAAAGAGGTAATACACGTAGTCACATAGGATGATAATGCACATGGGCTGTACACAACCAAGGAACAACCAGAGAGAAACACCATTAACAACATATTGTTGGTGCAGTACCACACAATATCAATCAGTAAAAACAGCACTTTGTTTTGGTTAAGTAAAGCTATGTGCAAAGAAGTTGTGTTCACTTTCATAATTTTTTCTCTCTAATACATGGCCACGAAGTGGTCGCCCTTGAATTGCACTTAGAAACATATTTCAAATACTGTTTGATCCACACTGTTTTGAAACCTCAAAACTTATTGCAAAGTTATGTACATCAGAGGAGCTTAATTCAAGGTTAGTAAGAGCAGGTAGTTTGCTACTCGCGAAAAGGAAAAGAGCGTTGCCGTTGCTGTAAGAAAAAAAAAAAAGAGATTTGAAGTATTAATTGAAGCGGTATGAGCCTTTGGACAGAAGATGAAGAAGCGCGGGGGCCGGGGCAGGAAAGCAGAGGAGGATGAAGTGAAAAATAAAGCGGATTAAGATGGACGCCAGTTCCATACTGAAGCTTTAATGCTGTTCCGTTATTTTAAGTAGGAACACTACATTATTAAATAACGGTTAAACACTACATTACTTAAAATAACGGAACAGCATTTAAAGCTTCAGTATGGAACTGGCGTCCATCTTAATCCGCTTATTTTTCACTTCCATCCTCCTCTCTCTTTCCTGCCCCGGCCCCCGCGCTTCTTCATCTTCTGTCCAAAGGCTCATACCGCTTCACCCTTCCCGCTTTCTTTTAATTACCCCTCCTGGGGTAATACTTGAAGACATTCCCAATTGAAGCACATCAACAGATCCACGTTCACCAGTGTACCAGACAGTCTTCAAAATTCCGTTCTGGGTGGCTGTCTTGGTCACAAAGTAAGGCCCATAATAGCTTTAATGCTGTTCCGTTATTTTAAGTAGGAACACTACATTAGAAGGAGCAGCAAGGAACGAGACAAATCAAGGTAGACAAGATAATCTACGAGTTGTCAAGTGCGCGGCGGATATCGCAACGACCTACCCTGAACTTGTATGCATAGGAAGCTATCCTCAGGCGATGAAGTCCCACAAGGTTCCTTTCGAACTCGCTGACAAGACCGTCATCCGGAAAGCAACCTTACAATATGTCAAGGGAGCGAAAGATGTGGCTCAAGAAAGAGTTGCAGGAGATGCTAGATGCTGATATCATACGACCTTCGGTATCACCCCTTCGCTTCTCCCATAACGATCGCACCGAAAGAAGACGGAACCTTCAGATTATGCACCGACTACAGGGTTCTCAATAGTCAGACAGCACTCATACCATTTCCTATGCCGAAGATCGACACAATTATAGATGAGACCGGGGGTTGCCGACATTGTTCCCGCATCGATTTATGCAAAGGTTTCTGGCAGATCCCACTAACCGAAGAAACAAAAATGTACACCGCTTTATCACGCCATTCGATCTCTACGATACAACCGGCTTCCCTTTCGGTTGGAAAAAACTCGCCAGCGTGGTTCCAGAAGATCATGAACGACGTCCTAAAGCCATTCCTTGGTGTTTTTTGTAATGTGTACATAGACGACATTATAGTCTTAACTTAATAATAAACATTAATATTAATAATGGAATTCGCTACAGCTTCAGCACTTGAAGAGGATCGACCATCAAGAATAAGCGATGAGGGAATAGACGATGCAGTTCTAATCGACCCCTTAAGAACCTGATGGATTTTTCTCGTAAATGTCGGGAAGGCATTACTAAAGTAGTAGCTCTTAGCCTATTCCATTTGGCTTCTAATTTACTTTTAAATGCAATAAATGGAGAAACATAGCCATAACCAGCCCTTTGCGATAGGGTGGAGAGACGATAAAGTTGTTAAGCAATAAGTCTACTTAGGACAGATAGTAACTGCCGAGCCGAGCCATGAGAACGTAATAACTAGAAGAATAACGATGAAGGGATCACATCGGCAAGGCTTTCTCAAATCATGAATAGTAATCTGAGGACAACACACGAAACAATGGAAAGAGAAATGAAGGTCTAACCTTAAGAAAAAAGAAGAGACCAGAGTGGGGGGGAGGAACAACCTTGGCGTTGAGACATCATAGTTGATATCAAGAAAAAGAAATGGACATGGGCCGGGCAGGTAAGCAGGATAATCGCAGGTCACGGGGTAAATGACGGATTCTTCCCCCAAACAACGCAACACAAGGGAGGGACGATGACATCGGCTGGGCACGTAGGCAGGATAATCGCTGGTCATTAGGAGAAATGACTGGATTCCCAAAGAACGCAACTGCAAGGGAGGGACAATGACGAAGTTTTATTGTTCGGTGTCAGTTTTCTTGCCTGGTGAATTTTTTTCCATGTTTCTTCGGGTCGTCGGGCATCTTTGGCACCCAGACCGCCGAGTACTGGTCCTCAAGACCTCTGCTCTGCTAGGGGGGGGGGGGGGGCTCCCTGCACGTTTTGCTATAGAGAAGATGGTGGTGGACCTGCCTAGTGGCATTGGTAGACCTGACATTGCAAGGAAGCGGCTCAACTCCTCAGTGACATCAGAAGCTGCCGATTCCGAGTCTGATGCTACGTCGGATAACTCGGATGCATTTCTACCTACTAAGCATCGATGGCCAAGAAGGAAGTCGGCACCATCGTCCTCAAGTGAAGAGACTTCAATATAGAACAGTCGTGACTACGACAGTTGCTTATGTGCCCGTCGACGTCATGGTAAGCCTGAACGCTATCTCTAAACAGAAGCTTCATGACTTTTCTAAAACCTTGTCCCTGGTCTGATTCAAGAGGTTCGAGTGAATCCCAGGAAAAATATCATTGCCGCAGACACAACAGATGAGAGGATAGTGTAAACCCTGCTAGGTCTATCTCAACTATGCAACGTCAACGTGCGGGCTTTTGTTCTACGGGGTACTAATGTAACAGCAAGGGTTATATCGGATGTACACCTGGAACTTTCGAACGACGTTTTGAAAAGTATGATAGTTTGCACGCCACCATGCAGAGTCATCAGGGCTTGAAGGCTTGCCTCTTCGAAGTGTGTGAAGATTCTTTTCGTGTGTGAAAAGCTACCTAGTCACATAAAGGCCGAACTAGTGCGGTACCCCGTTTAACCTTTCATTCCAAAGCCTCTAAAAATGCCGCAAATGTCTAAAGCTCGGACATGTACAGGATTTATACACAAGTGTTAAGGCCTGTGCTAAATGTGGCGCAAATAACAACGTAAAACGTTGCAACAGTGCGATATCTCACTGCACTAACTGTATTGGCGAACACTTTGCAACGGACAAAGAATGTCCCAAGCTAAAGAAAAAAAAAATCGAATGTCGTGAAAGAGAAAGATAAAAAGATAGCATCTCGAGAAAAGACGCCTAGCCATAGCACCCGTCAAGTAGCTGGCAATGGCTCAGCTGAAGATGCACCTGTACTCTCGAAGACTAGTACAGTCAGAGAGAAAGGAACCGACGAAGGGAGGTGTAATTTCAGTTTTTCGGCTACAACGTGGCCGGCGTCTCAATCAAAGCCGTCGGACACAACCTCTTTAAAGGTCACGCTTCATAATGTTTCGGAACCAGCACCCGCCGAGGCCATGTCCGTAGTAGAAAATACTGTAAGCAGGGCACGATAAACAGCTCCAGCCAACGATGATGCCCAACTTGTAACCATGTTTAAGATGATTGTTAACTTCGTCAGACCTCTCATCGCGTGTTGTAAAACACCCGCAGCATTAGCCACACAACAGCTCTTGGAGGCTCTCGTTGCAGTTCTTGACAGTATTCACTAAAAAGAACACGAACACCTGTCGCAAGCCCCGTCCCCATGTGCTGCAATGAAACGTCAGGTCCCTACAACCGCGCCCTTCTAATCTCATTCTTAGGTTTCTTGCAAAGAAGAATCCGCCGGATGTTATAGCTCTCCAAGAAACCAATGTGTGAAATGATGTGCTAAGACTTCCGGGATACGTGGGCATTCACAGAATTGCCCGATGCATGGTAATGACGTGTGCATCTTTCCAGTGTGCAGACACCACGTATCCACGAAATGCTTCAAAAGCGTCATCGCACATACAATCTGATGTTCATTTCGCAGTGATCGACGCAAGTGACCGCTGCGACGCCGACTTCGAATGTGTAGCAGTTGCTATTAATCTCGGCAACACAACTACGACTGTGGCAAGCATATATTTTCAGCCAACGCGATCTTTGGACATCACATTGCTGAAGTGCCTGCTATCTCGGTGTGGCTCGTCATTTCTGCTGTGTGGAGATTTCAATGCCCATCATCTTCGTTGGTGTTGTCGCCCACAAGACAATCGTGGAGTGGAAATCAATGAGCTCATAATTAAACATGATCTGCAGACCCTTATAGACGGCTCATCTACATTTGTCGACAGAGGAAAGGAATAATCCACTTTTTATCTTGCCATATCAATGAGAGATCTGCGTCTTACTTGGTCAAGCGAAGCTTACCCATGGGGTTCAGATTATCTGCCCATTTGTCTGGTTTCAGAGAATTCTCCTAGCAGCCAGAGTGATGCCTACACAATGACAAATTGGGACAAGTTCTGTGAGCTGATTGTGGGGGCGCCATTACACGATAACCTGTTCAAACGGGTTCCTGTTCAAACTGCATCAAGCTACAGTACGACGTCTGCGAAGCATAGACAAGCTAAACCTGGACCTTAAGCTCTTGAGACTACGTGCTTGTCGACGACGTGCTTACAAGAGGGCCCAGCGTTCCAAAAGAAGGTCTGATTGGACACTTTATAACCGCTTAGATGCACCCATTAGGCGGCTCACAAAACAACTTTGTCAAAGAAACTGGGCCACATTCTGTAGCTCGATGCATATGGCGAGCTGTTTTGGGAGTGTATGGAGCATATTAAAGGCTCTCCGAACACCCGAGGTCTGCAAGAACCCTACTACAGCATTGTTCGTCATAGCTGGACAATCTCCGAAAAGTCTGGCGGGAGATTTTGCCAATATTTTCACCTGTCCTATGTCAAAAGACAACGCCAGTCAACGTTCCGTACCAATTTTACATGGACCTGCATGTGAGATGGATGAGGCAGAATTTACCCTGGCTGAGCTGCGTCATGCACTTAGCCTCTGTTACCGTCGCATTGTCCTAGGAAAAGATGGTGTTTCGTACCAAGCCTTGCGAAACATTGATGAGGTCTTTTATCAAAGTATCCTGTACGAATACAACAAAGTGTGGCAAACGAGTCTCATTCCTGCTGAATGGAAATAGTCTGTGGTGAAGCCAATTTTCAAGCCTGGTCGTCCTGCACAACTTCCGAAGTCATACCGGCCAATATCAATAACTTCTAATTTTCGAACGTATGGTGCTGTTTTGTCTGGACGCCAGATTATAGGAGCTCATTTTCTTCCCTGATGTCATGAGCAGATTTCGTCGCCACCGTTCAGCACTCGACAGCATAGCAGATCTTGTATCATCGCTTGAATCTGCTCGAGCAAACAGACATTCAGCGTATGTTCTATTTCTTGACATACATCAAGCGTTTGACTCAGTGGCACATAAGGCGATTATTTGTGCACTAATTAAAGGAATAATTTCAGGTCGTCTGTTACACTTTCTCCGTGATTTTCTATCTAAGCGGAGAATGAAAGTTTGCATTAGAAAAGTACAGTGTCAGCCTCTTGCTGTTAAATGAGGCGTCCCGCAAGGCAGCGTCTTGTTCCCGCTTCTCTTTAACAGCGTACTTGCTGGACTTCCAAGCTGATTACTACAAGAATGTGACTTTCCTATAGGCATAGCGATTTATGCTGATGACATCGCACTCTGGGTCAGTGGTCCGTCACACCATGGTCCACGTCTTCGTGGTATATTGGGCGAGCTCTGAATGCAACTTCAGAATACTTGGTGGAAGATGGCCTGCAGGTCTCACCTACGAAGTCAGCTGCGATCGCGTATCGTCCATGGTAACGCGCTCGTCGAAGCCTTAGCAGGGTTTACCTCGGAGATACACCGATGCAGAGGGTACACCAACATCGCTACCTGGGTGTTGTCATCGATGATCACCTTTCTTGGCGCCCTGCTGTTAAAACTATGAGGCGGAAATCGCTGTCCCTGTTCAAGTTTGTAGCCGCCTTGATTGCTAGGGGTGAGGGCATTGACCAGAAGACGGTACTACAGGTTTACTAATCAGGGGCCAAATTCACAAAGCTTTCTCTTTGGCTACGCATTTTCTTAGCCAAAAATTCTCTTATCTGGAGGAATTACTATAGCGCGATCATGAATTTAACTTATTCGGCACTTAAGAGGGCAAAAAGGACACACGATAGCCGATGAAACGACAAGGAAAGAAAGAAGTGTGTGCCGATATTATCAAGGTAGCACGCAAAGCGTCTAGCATCGAGAGTATACGATGATAGCCAATGATTTGCTGCATCTAAGTTTCAGTTCCGCGAGCGTCTGCTACAGCGCTTACGGGATGCCGCGTACGTTGTAATAGACGTTTTGGCTGGCTGTGCAAAGCCAAGCACTCGCCTTTAATCAACGACTGTAGCTAAAACAATAATTGCTCGATGGCCTTAAGCCACCGAGCAATCCATGCACTATCTCGCCAAGTACAAGCAAACAACACTCCAGGTGCACCACATAAATGAAACCACACATAAATCGATGCATGCAATGTTTGAAAATGTGCCTCGAATGTCTTCCCCTATTTAACGCGACCAGTTACCTTACATTTCATTGAAGCTGCGTTGCTACTTAAATAATTCGGTGCCATCTAGCACGGTATAGTGCTGAACGTAAGGGTGTTTTGTACCTATAGTCAAAGGTAGTCTTTGTTACAATATTCTTATTACAAGACACATGATCGACTTTGGTGCCTGCAGACGAATTGTGCGGAAATAGGTAACAGCAGTAATCAAATGAAATTGTGAGCGCCATTTCGCTGGTTCCATGCACCGCAGAATTTTTATAAAGCCGGAATGCGAGAACGTGCATACGCTTACGCTTAGGTATATGTCTACGTAAAATGAAGGAGACTCGTCGGGAGATGTCTCAGTGCTAATGCTTTTCACAAAACACGGTGCAAATATTTCGTCCAGCGTTGTTTGAGTGCGCAAACAAAGCAAGGGACATGTATACGAGTCTTGAGGTCGAGAGTCGTTATCACACGTGCGATAAGGACGAAAAAAAAGAGAGAGAGACTCTCATTTCGGCTTCGCGAAAGCTTGAAATTGATAGATAATAAAGACAATTTTCTGGCCCAGCAGACGTCAGGGAAAGTCTCAGCAAAGCAGCGTCAGATGCTCGGAGAGCATAAAAAAGTGGAGTACGCGTTATATGGGAGTGACAGCAACTCGGAAAGCGAGATGAAGTGTGACTGTCCTTAGATGTGAGAATCAATGCTAATTAGGAGAGTTGAGTTAATGAGCCAAAACTTTCCTAAATAACGATAATGGAAGCAAACTGAGCATTCATCTAGTGAAAGTGACACTAGTGACAGTGAACTCATAATAATTGATGAGCGTTGTCACAGGCCGATATATATTTTTATTTTCTTATTTATATTTGGCAAATTTTGAGAAGGTAGCCTACGTTAGAGCCGGCTATCTCAACGTCATGACAGTAATGTACAAGAATAAATAGCGCACGGTTATACAGTCACAGGTGGCGGTTTCTATCTTCTTGTAACCTTGGGCAAACGCATTCTAACTATTTTTTTCTATTTTTGACAAAGTTTCGCCGGACGTTTTTGCATTTGGCTTCATTCGAAGGAATGACGATATTTCAGCAATAGGGCGAATGCAAGCACTGCTGTAGTGGACGAGTGGTTACAGCGCTCAACTACAATCTAGGAGGTACTTGGTTCGATTCGCAGAATCACTCAGCACTTTTTTTTTTCAAGAGGTTGCCCGGCCTGACATTATGCGTGGTGGCGGGTACTAATTTTTTGAGAAGTAGGCTTTCGCACTTGCTTCTTTCACTCCCCTTTCGACCCAAAAGCGCTGTACAGTGCTCCTTCAAAAATTAAACAATTCAGGGTTCATAATTTTCTCCTCCATCCTCTCTTATCGCAAAAGTGTCCAGTGCTGAAATACCAATATCATATCTGGTATAGTACTTTTCACGTGTTTGGATATTCGACCAGCAATCAGTCTTCACGGTGTTTTGAAGAAAATCTACACATGCAGTGAGCTAATTGCTTGCAGCCAAGTTGACTGCCTTTGTAGGGAGACGCTTTCGTGCTAATTTGGTGGGCATCATCACATGCTAATTGCTTGCAGCCAAGTTGACTGCCTTTGTAGGGAGACGCTTTCGTGCTAATTTGTGGGCATCATCACATGCAGCAAGACCAAAGAGCACGGACTGTTAGAGCTGACGCAAACAGGGTGATTAGTTTGTGTCTTCTCTCCCGCTATTTGTCATGCTGCACGCTTCAGTGTAATGTCGCTGTCAAGGGTTAAAATGAACTATAGCAGTTAATCAAGTTCTGCTGAGAGGGTCCCTATTGTCCATAATGGAACAGAACAATGGCAATTTGATTTGTGTGATAAAGAGATAGCCTGCTTTCGGTTACTATAATTAATTTCTAAAGTGAAGTTTATTTTTTATTAACAACAGTTCCAGTGCAGATGAAAGGTGCATGGACAAAATTCGTGTATTCAGCTTGACTAGGTTTGTGACCTTAATTGTAATTGCGAACCGGTATCACAGTATGCATAAATATCCCACACATATACAACCACGGGTGATAGCTTGCTTATTCTGACTGAAATTGAAAGGTTGAAATCGACATATTCAACCAACGCAATGTGTACGAGATATGACATGTAGAGTAGCTATGCTCTAAACTAATCTTCGCAGGTTCGTTCCATTTTACCCAATTTCTTACCCATGACTGTAGGTTGGTAAGTGAAACAACTTCTTCGAACACACATATTCTGTGTAAGGTTACATTTATTTTTATGCAGTACAAAACAAATTGAAATGTATAATGGCTCAAAAGAGAAATAACTAGAGACAAATTCAGCCAAATCATTACCAAACTTACTCACCAATGATAAACGGATTCTCATTTAAAAGATACATACATAAATGCATACATACATATGTACAACCATACATACATACATACACTCAGGTGTAAATATTAAAAAGAATGGCTATAAAACAACAATTCTAATACACTCATTTTGAATATACTACAGAAAGTAACTTACGAGAGATATCCACCGGCACTGTTATGTCTGAACACGGTGTTTCTCGAACCATCTCGCAAAAGCTTGATGCATAGTTTTCCGCTGCTGCCCAGTGACAAGCAGTTTTTATAAAAAACACAAGAATAAAGCCCTTGACAATGTCATCCTAAAGAAAAGGGCTGTGCATCAATATTTTGTACATGTCTGCAATATCACTCTGTTTATTTACATAGGTTGGCTCATTCACAACCCAATAACAAAGCATGTTAGGACATTTGGGCTGAAAGTTGGCACAGCGCGAGTAAATTCGAGACAATACATGAATAATACAATTATAAGCTACTAAGCTTCTTGGTGCAAACAGTGTTTATATTGACAGCTATGGGGGCCATTTCAATTCCCCAAAACCCTTCTCAAAAGTAGAATCAACTTTATTTAGCTAAATGTTTCTATTCTGGCGCGTCGTGGTGGCTCAACGGTGGAAGTGACTCCTTCGGCCAAGAAAACAAAGACCAATTATTTTTCCAGTTCGTGAATTCACCCCATGCTAACACTGAGGCAGCTGGTAGGAGTGCTTTTCGATAGACGAAACCACCACAATCCCACCAATTGTGGCCTTGGGTAGCTACTTCACTTGGACAAAAATGATGAAAAACACTCCTCAAGAAGACTTCAAAGTTTGCACATCAACACAGTTCCCATACAGCTGTCTATTAGTCTGCTTGAAAAATATTGAGTTTACTGGTGGGCAAAGACTGCACACTATGTGAGGTGATGCTCCAGTGCACTGCATGTATGTCTTGCTGCTGGCCTCAACTACGATGTGGCTCAGCACATATGTGTAAAATAACAACTAATACTAGGCCACTGCAAAGTAATTATGTGTCAATTGCATGAAACAGGGACCACAATAAAAGAACATAACAACATTTGCCTTCACAAAGTTCAAAAAATGTAAATAAATTTCCACAGAGTTTTCACAGTTCATATGAGGATAGTAATATTGGTTGTAAACACATTCTTACTTCCACCAGCAAACTATTTTAAGATGCCAGATTCAATATTAGAGTATACCAGCACTTCTGTAGGGCTAAACAATTGTACAGGCACCTTGAAAAACACAAGTGAATGCATGCAATAGCTACACATAAAAATAAATACTTTTATTTCTAGTCTGAGTAGAGCTGCATAGATGATAAGTCACTTGCATTACATTATGAACAAACCTATCTGAGCAAAGTATACATTTAAAAGTTACACTTACACAGTAGATAAGTAGACTGTTGAAGGATGAACAGGCAGTGGGATAATACCCAAGCACTAAAATCTACTGTTAAGATATACTAGGAGTAGTGATGATCCTCTTTCTTCCAAACAAAATAATCCACATAGATTCACTTTCCAGAGCTTATACACTCATGACATCATTGGTGCTATACAAATGAGTGTACACTGAAGGATTACATCGACTAAGTACGTGATTACTGCATTCATGGCTTTACTTCTTTTAATACAAAGAATGCAAACACAGTTACCATTGGCGATCATGGATGCTGTGATTTCTGGCATGTAAATGTAGAGGCACGCAGGCACTTAACACACATTTTAAAAACTTCAGCTCAAAAATATTTGCCCACTAACACTACAGCAGACTATAAATTAGTGTCATAGTTTGGTATCTTTTATGCAAAATTTAAATAATTTCGAATGCAAGCAAAGGAACTGCTGAATAATGCACTGCTAAGAAGTTAAGCAGCAGCTGCTCCTGACATCACAATGTGCTCTTTCTGCTGTTGTAAACTTTGAGTAGGAGAACAGTCACTGGCAGTCCCTTTATACTTGTTGGTCTTCTGTGCTCTGTTCTTGATACACTGTACATGACCGTGGAGCACCGAACCCCTTGTTACTGCTGGAACTTAGAAAAATACACATCATTGTTACAACCCTGCTACATGCAAGAGTGTATAGTTGTGAATTATGTGCTCATATTTACAGATATTGTATTTTCAGAAGCCAATGACAAGCCTCAACACACACACACACACAAACAGTGAAGACTGAAAATATATTTAATATGATACAAGAGCAAAACCACAATGTTATAGATGAAGGCATGAAACTTCTGACAGGCATAAAAAGCCAATACAGTTTCTTATATTTCGACTTTACACTAGGTGCGAGAAGTAGACCAAAAATAAGTTCACTAAGAAACACAAGTTAGACTGCATTACAACGCAACAGCCAATGTTCATAACTTTAAAGCTGTCTCACATAGACAGCTCACCATACCGCATATAGGAGCAAATGGGCAGTCTAGAAGACACAAAGAACTTGTGTATTATGAATGTGCTTGTTGCTGACATCTATTATTCTAAATGAAGAAAACCTTTCAAAAATGCACTTCATCAGGGGAAATAATCATACGCAACAAACACAACGGGACCTACAGGTGCCACCAACACTCACCATCATTGTTGATACCAGTGTCTTGCCGGATGGATATGATGCGTCCTGCACAGAACACCAAAGGAGCGCTCCATGACTTGGATGGCATGTGTGCTAGCTGCATCGCTCTGCTGCTGAAATAGGCTAGCCACAGACAGAGAAATGAGAAGCCATGGCTTTGAAACACACTGAACGTCACCTTTAGAGATCAACAGTGCATACTTAGGTCAGGTACAATTTGTAGAAAAATATATATCACCGTGCAATTGTGGTGAACATGTTCGGCTGAAACACAAGCAACAGCACTGAGAGAGAAAAAGCTACATTAGGTAAAAGATGCAGTTACTGGCCCTATGTCATCTGAGGCTTCTTCAATAGGTCTTTCTTTTTGCAAGTTGTCAGCAGCCAGGCAATTTTCACCCACTTGCTATTTTCTTCCAGAGAACTTGATCCACAGAGGGAGTCACAAGCTCGACAGCTCAATAAGGAATCAAAGTATTTGTGCTTGTTTCAAAGCACAAGCTTTTGAGTCTCAGATGATTGAAGTTTCATTCATAAGCTGCAGGCTTTCAGCTTTCAACATTCTCAA
Source organism: Rhipicephalus microplus (assembly GCF_013339725.1). Classification (NCBI taxonomy): domain Eukaryota; kingdom Metazoa; phylum Arthropoda; class Arachnida; order Ixodida; family Ixodidae; genus Rhipicephalus; species Rhipicephalus microplus. The sequence continues at coordinate 7,406 of NW_023609364.1, read as the reverse complement.
TTATCTTGCAATTTAGTTGTATAAATGTTGAATAAGAATTATGTGTAAGAATAATACAGGTATCCACTGAAAGCAACCATGCTTGGGTTTTCAATTTGTGCACAGTAAGTGGTGTTCACGTAATCGTATGTATTAAAGAAAAACTAACCTCGCAGCCAGCCGTTAGGCAGTTTTGTGCCCTCGAAGCTCCCAAGCCGATCGCAGTCCTTCCAGATGAGGCTGCCATGCATGCTTCCACACCACATCCGCTGAATGATAACAGTCCCAGCAGTGACATAGGCTTGCACAGTTAGGGAGAACGTGTCCTTCCTATTTTTGTACAGGTGCTCCAAGTAATGATGAGAATTGATGTGCCAGAATGTGCAACCGATGCATCACAGGACCTTAACAAACCAATCTCTGCGATCTGTGAAGAGCCAAAAACGAGATATTTAAAAACAATCATTAAGAGCACTCACTTCTAATACTTATTTGAGGAAGCTATCACTTCGTTAAAGTGACCAAATCTGCTATAATCACTTTGAAATAAACTGAAGCCTCATGTAAAATTTACGTACCGCAATATATATGTCCTACTGAAGTATAGTACTACCACAGTGCTAATCGTCTATAGAACTAATTTTCCAATATAACATAAATTTTTTAAGTGCAACCCGGCTCCTAAAAAATAAATTCACATTAACTTTCCAACTATCAAACGTGGTCAATCGACAGGCCCAACCTCATAATCAAACAAGAGCTCACTTGTACCAAATCACAAAAAACTTTTTATGTATTTGCTCCATAATATATGTATGTATATAACAGTAGTAGTAAATGTTTCATGCTCCAACTTACCACAGAGAAACATTACATCTGATGGGCTTAAAAACTTGCACACGTTATAGAACTGCGTGAATAATAGTACCGGTGAAATTTAGTTCTGCAAGGTGAATTCCCCGATGGCAGAATTTAGTAGCCGTCGGTGTCATGAGGAACCAAGTACGGCCAACAGGCAAAGGGCATCTGCATACTGGAAGCTGCCAATGACAGTAATGAAGGGCTGGCCAGGCGTGCACGTCTATTGATAAAGTGTAAAAACTGGCCAAGACCGGCTGTTGTCAAGGCTCTAGTGCCGTGCAAAACGATGACCAGACGAACTCGGAAACCTGTAGTTAGGCGATATTGGCCTACAACTTCATCCAAAGCAAGGCACCGGTGAAATCTTTGCTTTTTTGGGGGGGCTGGAGGGAAGCTTGACGTTCACGGGCTCTCGCTGCCACATAGAACTCTCAAGTTGTTACCGAATAATAGTCTAGGCGCGCTTCCAAAGTAACATAATCCACAACAGAATGTAGCATCGCGCAGCTTTGGTTGATCACATCACAGCGCTAGGTCTGGGGGCCGGAGGGAAGCTTGACGTTCACGGGCTCTCGCTGCCACATAGAACTCTCAAGTTGTTACCGAAGAACAGTCTAGGCGCGCTTCCAAAGTAACACGATCCACAACAGAATGTAGCATCTCGCAGTTTTGGTTTATCACATCACCGCGCTAGGACTATGGTTATCACAAAAAGAAGAAGTGACGACTTAACAAACAAAAGCGCCAAGCTGCCCCACCACAACTTCGCAGGGCAAAACAGTTATCAACGCTGTCTTTCAATTTTTGGTCACACGAGCACAGCTTGTTCACAAGTCTTGGAACGTCAACACAGCACCACTGTTCACAACGAACATCGTTTCACTCCCGAACAGTACATTGCTCTCAAGTAAATAGAAACGTACGGGCTAACTAGTGGCGAAGCAAGAACCGAGCGCGTAGTTCAAACGTTTCCGTACGTACTTGGGGTCGCTCAAGTAACGTGTCAAAACGCTGTCAATCCGAAATGTCGCACAGCACCCAACTGAGAGACTGGAAAGTCAAGCGAACGAACTGTTACCGGCACACAAACACACATTGCAGGCTTCTCGAGTTCTAGTTGCCGTCGGTACATCGACGCCGATCCCCGCTTGAAAACCACACCGACGCACAGGCTTCGCTGCGCTTCACCGTACACAATTGCACTGCCACAGCTTTCCGCACTGCTTACACGCATCGAAAGAGCTGCTGTAACCACAACACATCCGGTCAAACGCTGAAGTAACTCGTGCGAGAAGCGTTTGCTGAAAGTCACACCGACCGATATGCTGTTTACGACGCCATGTTGTTTTCGACAACTGCGCAGCACATAAGAGAGCTCTTAGAAAGTACTTGCACTATTTTCACGGCGTGACAAAATTTTCTCTTATGTGCGAGGGGGGTGATATGATGAACAGGACAGGCGTGCCAGATGAAAGAAGTGTTTTTGCAACATCACCGAGTGAGCTGATGTAGAGGGTATTGCTTCACAACCAACCACAAGCTGTGCCTGTCGGCCAAGCCGTCGTCTGCTCGCGTTTGTCGTCTGCTTCGATCAGAGCATGCGACAGGGGATTCACCTTCGCAACGCTACTATTCTCAAGTCAAGTGGTCACTGCGTCGCACAAAATACATGTCAGTGGCTCGCTCTACCTTTGAATGATGTTCGTGCGCCAAGTTAAATGGCTGGTAATTGACGCAGGGATGAATTCAGCCAAGGTTTGCTCGAGAATCGCGATGGTTTGCATATTTTCGGTGTCATACAAAGTTACTAGGGTCATTTCATTCCGATTGCTTGCCATATTATCACGGTCCATATATGGACCATGATAATCGATAAATCGATGTCTGAGCAGTGAAGGTGAAGATGCATGATTTGTTTGCAGTTCCATGCGTAATCACACTTACCCCTAATACGCTTTGGTTTACAAAGTACGCTTTGTTACAGATCGTCCCAAAGTGTATCGACAGCTGTATTTCAGAGATCGCAACCATTGGACAGTTAGAACCAATGAAAGTACACTAGAACACCACAAACTTTATGAACCACTCAATGAAAACTTCCTCTCATTTTTATTTGCAATAGTGTGCAAAGAATGTGCTCCCATTAACCTCTTTGGTGGTAATTTCCACCAATGAGGCAACGATCTCGAGTCGCACTTTTAATTGGATGAGATGGGGCGCAACAGAACAACATAACAAATAAGGTTGATCCTATGCCATGCCGCGTTCGAATGCACCGACCATTCACGTATCACATTGGTTTTCATCCAACCACAAATCTTTACATGCATAGTTTTATGCAATTGACACCCAATAGAATTGTACAATTACTACAACTTCGAACTTACTGGACGATGGTGGTTGTCAACACCATCCACTGCGTACAAGGGAAACAACACGCGAAGCTCAAAGCGCCGAAAGAAATAAAAACGCACCAGCAGTCATCAGGCAGTCCTTAATGGGCGTGAATTTACTCAAAACCAGCCAAGGCACCAAAGTATACCGCCGCGGCAGCAGTTTCTAAGTAGCCACATTGTTCCTAAGAGTGGTACGGACCACTCTTGGGATTTTCTCTCAGCCATGCTGTTTTTAAGCACAATTTCGCTTCTTGAATCCACTTACGAGCACTTTTCGGTGGAGTAAGCAAATATAGCAACTGCATCACCATCGCTGACATGTTCCCGGGCAGTCACAGCGCGCTTTATTTGCAGCGGCCGATGTGACAACGATGGCCTCTTACGAAGTTTTTTCGTTTCATGAATCGACTTACGCAACAAAATTTCTCTTGCGCAAAAATGTTTTCGTATGTGTGTTTTGTGAATCCGGCCCCAGATGTACTCTCTTGCGTGACGTATGCCTTGCCAGTCTTCAGTGTACCGCCTGATTTATTGTCTAATCTGGAACGGGATCATTATGCGGCCCTCCGAGTACTGTTTGGTTTGCCTCGTGAAACGCAATCCATCCCACAACTGACTGAAGCACACCAGTTGCTGCTAAGGCTGCAAGCTGACCAGAGACTGCTACATCATATTGAGCGCTTGAACCGAGCTTCACATGGCAAGACACTCCTTAACAGGCTGTTACAGTGCCCACTTTCTCGGAAGGGTAAAATGCCGGCTTTGTTCAATGGCACAACTGGCAATTCCGGCGAAACTATTGAGTGTCCAACATCGACAGAGCACAGGCAATGAGCCTTCCCTACCTATTTGTCAACTCCAGGAATACGCAAAAAGTGTGACCAACCTGATTCGGAGCTACACCAAATAGCCCATATACAGTTATTTGAAAACTTTGAAGACTATGCAAGAGTATTTACGGACGCTTCTGTACGAAGCGATGGCCTGAGCGTTTGTGCAGCTTTCTTCTGCCTTTTAACCGATATCAGGCGGTTGTTTAAAGTACCGCACCCCTCATCGTTGGTGACGGCCTAGCTAGCAGCGATAGACGTCACCCTTAAGTACGTACAAGAAGGGTTACCAGCATTGCAGGTTGTCATCCTCACAGCAGACTCTCGTGGTGCCCTTAGCAGACTCACCAGCAAGGCGACCGACAGCCCTATTCTGAGCAGCATGATGAAATCTATTAACAATATTCTGTCACGTGGGGTATGCCTTGCTGCACAGTGGGTACCTTCGCACGTAGGTATTGCGGGCAATAAAGAAGCGGATCTCCTTGCTTCTTCGTGCAACCATGACGACTGTGACTGTCCGGGAATTCTATGGACGATAGACAACGCTCGTAGGCTTGTACGCCGACACTTTCGAAAGCAGCACCCAGACCAGCGTGTGGCGAATGGATCGTTCCCTCCCCGTATTCGTGACCTTTGCTTTCCTCGTAGTTCCCGAGTGCTGCTGTACAATCTAAGAGTGGGCTCTGTGCTGGTGTGTGAACGATTACACCGTCAAGGGCGCATTGACAGCCCATTGTGCGCAGCTTGTGGCTCCTGCGAAGCACTTGAGAATCTCGTAGTGCACTGTCCCACATTTGCTACGCAGTGGTCTTTGCTGATCAAAGAATATAAATTCCTATAAAACTTAAGTGCGTGACTCTAGACGACTACCTCTTTCCGAGTGCTAGTGCTTCCCGACGCGACCAGGCCCACCAAGCTCTCCTTACATTTATGAACCAAAATGAGCGGGCCACCCGTTTATAGACGGTCCTTATTTTTCTTTTTTATTATTTTCATTTATGTATTGTTTAATCATACTCGTGAAAGTCGTTGTCATTTTTTCCCCTTCTTCATCTTCTTTCCTCTTTCTGTCCTCTTAAATTGGTTGCTTCTGTTTATTCTCTCCTCCCGAAAGAGTGAGCGGGCAATGTGCCCCTCCAGGTGGCAGCTGCCAGCTTGCTCTCTACCTCTTTCCTCTGTGTCCGTGTGTATCTGTGTATGCAAATCAAATATTAATAATACATATTATTATTAACGCAAGCAGGGGAGACAGAAAGTTAGGTTTGCCGCTGAGATTTTTAAGGCACGTATAACGTTGACAGCAGGAAGCTAAGGGCCGGAATTATTGGCGCATCATGAGACAGGCCTTTGCCCTGCAATGGGTCTAGTCAGGCATATTGATGGTGATGTTGAACCATTACACTTGGAATGACAATATTTAGGTAAGCACTCTCTGTGACAACTGAGATGAATGATATTTTTATGGTACCATGGGCGTCTTGGGTTCCTTTTATATGTTTTAAGGCACATAAAACTCGATAGGCATTTACGCACATTGTCATAAAAATTAAGATGGAGCGCATAAGTACATTTTGAAATGAGCTACAACATTATAGTTCCTTAAGAAATCAAGCTAAAGTGTCCAGCATGAAAGTGTTATCAACTTTAAGAAACGTCGAAACAACTTTGGGCTCAGCTGTTTGAAGAAAACACGCCAAATATGAGCCGACTTTAACATTTGTATGGGTCAGAAGAAGTTTCGAAGACTTCACATTTTACACCGTGTGGTACGAGCACGCAGCCCCATAACAAAATAAGGCAGCAGGTAATACTTTTTCATTCGATCTCGCGAAAGTGGGAAACGCTCGTGTATGGAAATATGTCTGTTCTCTGGAAAAGAGCAGTGCTGTGTGTAGCGATATCACAGTGCGTAAAAGGGTACAAGAGCCGTTCGCTGATGCCTGTTTTCTAAAGTAGCACGCGTGCTAGCAATCCCGACCGCGCCCTTATAATCAAACTTCACAGTTTGGGATCGAGTCTTGCAGCTGAGTATCTTTTCATACTCCTTCGTCCAGCCAAACAGTGACAGGGCTTCTTCTTCGGTTGAAAAGCGATCAATGTCCGGCATCGCTCGCGAAGTGGTGTTATCGCACGCACCCCCCGAGCGATGGAGATGGGCAGCTTCTTGCATCTATGCTTCAGCACGGTTCATCTGCCACGCTCACGAGCTTCTATCCGCGGGAATTGAATGAAATATTCCGCAGCATCTTTCTTTATTTTTGGTCTAGATCGCACTACACTGCAGTCCCTTCACTACAATTCTTATCAAGTATATCTCTTCGAATGTTATGTCTTCATAAAGCACATGAGTAATGTTAAGGCGACGCGTTGAGCCTATCAAAATTTCGAGCTTGCGGGTTACAGTGTGTTGTTTCTACTTCCGCAATCGGAAACTCGAAAAATGCAGTGAAATCACAAGTTCATCGCGCATGATAGTCATGCGAAACAACAAGAACAACGGGGGTGGAGGAGGAGGGGATGCATGACAGAGCAGGGTAGAAAACAGTCTACGACTGATATATTTCGTATATGGACCATTCGAGAGTATGTGCCCCAATCATGTCACGTGAATCACCGTTCTAGCGTCACGAAGAGCCCTAAAAAAACAAGAGACGCCAAGGGAGAGTAACGCGCTAATGGTGCATCTTCAGAGCTGTTTTAAGGCCCCTATCTACCCAAGGCATGAAAACACTGATACAAGAGATCAGTCAAGACACCGTAAACGCCGCTCTGAATAATCTTAAAGCTGCAGAAAAGAAGGTCAAGTGATCTATTTAATGCGCAGCTTTCCCTCTCGGCTCAAAACAAGAAAAACAGCAGCACGCCGCAATTATTGCGTGGAGGCGGTGGTGGCGTGCCATAATGTCCTGGCGGGGTGCGAACAGCGTAAGCAAAACTGAGCGGTGGCGTCGTCGCGGTGCAGCGGCGCGCAGCTCTAGCGAGAACCATGAGTGTCGGTACCTTGAGAACTTTATCTAGGGACCTTATCTCGTGCTTGTTGCTCCTGCCTTTAGCGGGAGCAGTGTGAAATAGTGTTTACACGCGGCCGATAACGGACAAGACGCGACCATAGCAAGTTTGATGAGACGCTTCTAAGGATCCGAGTACAACGGAACCGGCGCCGGCTGGCTGGATCACACGGTAGAAAGCCAAAGCTCGTGCGGACCACAGGCACAGGTAGGCTTCGGGACCACGACCCGACGAGCGCTTCAGCCTGCCACTGTTTCGTTCGGATCCTTCCCTCGAACGCCCCTCGTCCTCTTCCTCTCTCTCATCCCCATGCTTGGCTTGACTTTGA
>NW_023609363.1:0-21383 GCF_013339725.1 Rhipicephalus microplus | reverse complement strand
CGAGTTTGTGGAATAGTGGTAAAATTGAAATGTCGTGGCGAATTTTCAGTGGCTCGAGTGCAAGAATATTTTTCATCTGTGTTATGCTGGAAGGGTAGCCGTCATTACGTGCTATGAATCGACTTTGATATGGCTCCTACCGTTGCATCGCTTTCCAAAGAGTTTGAAGACTTTAAGGTGTCAATTGAAAGAAAATTGGCTACCGTTCATAACACGTTGGTCTGCGGGGAGAGCGCGCGCCCGGGGAGCCTTGGGCGTTTGCTTTCTTTTTTTTTCTTTTGACCTCGCGCGTTTCTCCCGCCCGTTATCGCAAGAATTTGGCGGCGCGCCCGTTTTAGCGCTCGTTTGTGACACTGCCCCCACTTAAGAATATATCTCATAATATTCAAAACCACACAAACGAGCGCGATCAGTCACCACACACTCTCACAGACTGTAACATAGTCCGTCGCTCATGACACGTCATATTCACAATAGATCACTTAATACATTGTACATTGTAATTCAATTACACAACACGTGAAAACACAACCACAAGCATGAGTACACACTCCACCACACATTCCCAATAATACAAATGTACGAAGTTCTCTCATTAAAACAATGGTCCAAAACGATTCATCACATCACAGCACAACACTTCGACACTTGTGACACAGGATACCACAACATTAACACAACATATGGCACTCAACACTGCCAAACATTCTGCTTTGACCTCAGCACTTATCCTGTGTACTTTGAGCTGCGCTTGCGCCCCTTTTTGCGGTGCTCGCTCGATCTCTTCTTGTGTTCCACGTTCTTTTTCGGCGAGCCCTTTCCAACGACGATATCTGAGGCGTCGTCTCAGCCATCGTTTCTCTTCCAACACCGTTAACGCGTCATTACATTCGACGGTCTGTCTGTTTTTACCCGCTTGATCATGCCTCTACATTTTGCCCGGCTGGCCAACTCCGTCTCCTTTACACTGTCGGTCGGTTGAGGTCGTGCCGACGTAAGTCCGGTTGCTGGGCCCGTGAACTGATTCGACACGATCGTCTTCTCCTTCGCTGTCTCTTGCGCCGCAGCTTCACCTTGGGCTCTAGTGAGATCCGTCACGGGATGCTCCTTCACTGTGTCTCGCGGCCGCTGTGTTGGCGAGGGCTCTATCTTCGGGTCTTCTCCCAAACATTCTGGATCACTTGGCCCTCGCGCCCCGTCGATGTTTCCGATGACAAGGTCATACAGGGGGTCGTCATGCATAAAGCAGTAACCTTCCGCTGAAGTACGGGGTTTCAACCTCATTTCTGCTTCGGGAAGCAGCCGAACCGTACGGTCAATTAGGCAAACCGGTTTCGTTCTGCTGTCAACTCACTTTCCCTTACAAATTTCTCCGCACGATAACCGTGAGCTACCGGTATCTCTTAACACCGTAATCTTTTTGCCCGCAACCTTTCCAGGCCGCGTTGGCATTCCCTTCGTAACACCGGTTGGCTGTTTTGCATTACAGCACCCCAATAGGAATTTTCTCCCCATTTTTTAATTCTACGAATCCGTCGGTGACGGCATTATTATCGGATTTCGGTGCTGCTTGCACACATGATACCTGGTGAGTTTGACTCGCTCCGTTTTGACATGCATCTGCTTTGTGCCCAGTCTGACCACACTTAAAATTTTACAACCATAGGGCTCGTAAAGATCGTTCGACAGTTTTTCGCGCGGTGACCCACTCGGTTGCACAGAAAGCATCGCGGAATGCTCTCTGGTGCACGCTTCTTTTCTTCGGGAGCCAATTTCTTCGAATCATCGGGACAATCCTTCTTGACCTTGGCCAAACTAGTGCCACCTTGCGCTTCCAAGAATTGATCAGCCAATTCAAGCATGTCTTCAAGTGAGTCATCCTTCCTCTCTTTTAAGTACAGTGACAGGCTTGGGTGGCAACTGTAAGAAATTGTTCTCTAATTAGGAGCTCTCTAAGTTCATCGTACTCCTGCGCTGTCCCTGAAAGTTCAATCCATCTGTCGAAATAATGGCAAAGTCGGGCGGCATACTGCGTAGCCGTCTCACCATCAGCTGGCTTTCCTGTCCGAAATCTGTCCCGGAATCCTTCTACAGTAAATCTAAATCGCTTCAGCAAAGCAACTTTCACCTTTGCATAGTTGGCTGCATCGGTCGGCGTCAGCCTACCGTACACACTGAGCGCTTCACCACTCAAGCAAGTACTCAAAGCAGTTGCCCATTGATGTTCCGGCCAATTCTGGCTCTTCGCAATCGTCTCAAATCGGTGAAGGTACGCGTCAAGGTCGTCCTTCCTTTCATCAAACGCTACGAGCAGCTTGCTTGGGTCAAGCGGAAGCCGTGATCTTCCCGTTCGCTGCTTTCAACTCTAGCTTGGACCGGGGTTTCACTTCGCTGTTGCAAACGGAGCCGCTCGAGTTCCATCTCGTGCTGCCGCTGCCACTCCCTTTCAGCCATCTCCGCTTCTCTTTCTTCTCTCGCCCTCTCAGCCGCAGCTTTTCTCTCTCCAGCTCCAACTTCAACTGCTGCTCTCTTTCTTCCTTCAGCTGTCGCTCCTTTCCTCTCTTTCTTCTTTCGCCCTTTCAGCTGCCAACCTCTCTCGCTCCAGCTCCAACTTCAATTGTTGCTCTCTTCTTCCTTCGCTCTCTCAGCTGCCAACCTCTCTCGTTCCAACTCAGCTGCTTTTTCTTCCTTGGCCCTCTCAGCTGCCAACCTCTCTCGTTCTAACTCAGCTGCTTTTTTCTTCTTTAGCTCTCTCAGCTGCCAACCTCTCTCTCTCCACCGCCTCTTTGTCCTTCTGGCTTACCCACTTCCGTAGTTCGGCGCCAGAAAGACCCATCTTCTCACCAAGAGCAACTAACTTTTCGAGATCCATTGTGTCTCGTAACTCGCAAATAAAACCTTGCCGCGTGCAAAAAGTATCTGCCTAATCAGTCTATCGGAACACTCCCCTGCACTCGTTAACGAGAACACTGAACAACACACAAAATCGTTCCGATAGCACTATCAACAACTCGAGGCTCTTTCTCACTACTTTGGACACTGTGCACCAAAAGGTCCTGTTTCGCGGACGCCAGATTAATTGTCACACCTGTCCCGTTAATTAGGGAGGCAATCGCCGGGCTAATTCGAAGAGCCGAAGTATCGGCCCCCCGAACCGCACCACGAAAGCGTGGACAATTTAGAAGTGGTCCTTTTTGGCGCGCCAGCGGACGCCGGCTGTGGCCCAAAGAACAAGTCAGAGCCGAGAGTTGATAAACAAACAAATTATATTCTCAATAATGGCAGATCGAAAACAATACACAAAAATGCACACTCCACAATAGTTGCATACAATATGTCACCAATCAAACCAATCAATCAACGTACTACACAATACAATCAGCCACACTTGAAACAACGGACACGGACAACAATACGCACTACAATGCAGTCGCATGCATTGAACAACCAAGACACTTAAAGACTAAAGAGATAGAAAACCCATTCAGTCCAAAGTCCTTGGAACAAAAGTCTGAATGATACTCCTCCGAGAATCACTCACTCAAGTCCAGCGTTGTTGTCGTTCCGCTGCCCCCTGAAGTTTCTCTTCCAGGAAACCTCCCGTCTTCAATTGGCCACTCTTTAAACCTCAACTTCTTCGCCGGAACACGTCGGCTTCACACCCGCAGCTGTTGCCACGCGTCCTCGCTCAATAGCGGTAAACACACGCTCTTGCCTGTAGCCCGAGCCTTCACCCTCAGGTGGAAATCCTCTTCATCTCCGGCTTCGTCCCTACGGACCAAAACCTTCGCCGACTACACGGCGGAATCCCTACGCGCTCTGGCGTTAACTTCCGTCTCCTCCTGATCTCTCATCTCGGCCGCTCGATTAAATACCTTCCGCGCCACCTTCCAGAAATTTCTCGTCATTTCGTCGGCGCGATACGCAGCGAAAGCTGGGAAGAGGGCGAGACGGTTGGAATGCCCTCTCCGGCCGATGAGTCAACTCGGTATGACCACGCCCCTTTCGTTCTGCAAAAATCGAGTGCTTGCTCGGCCGCCGTTGTGAGGTGAGGGGTTCGTCGTGAAGCCACGCTTCTGCGGGGAGAGCGCGCGCCCGGGGAGCCTTGGGCGTTTGCTTCTTTTTTTTTTTTCTTTTGACCTCGCGGCGTTTCTCCCGCCCGTTATCGCAAGAATTTGGCGGCGCGCCCGTTTTTAGCGCTCGTTTTGTGACATCTAGTTACCTCCCACCTTTCTGATATTTTTTTTTATTCTTGGAAGAAATGTACTCTCCCGCTCCTCTTCTTTTTTGTCGCCTGGCTCAGCTGCCACATGGGGGGATCGAACCCTCCACCTTTGCCAGTGGTAGAATGACGTAGCCAGCCAGCCGTCGCGGCTAATTGTTGAAATAATCGAGCTGACATCGTGTTCACTATACGTAAAATTGTTGGGGACTCATACGCCACGGTGAGACGGGTTTAGTTCGCTCGGCAAGATTCGTGCTGAAAGCACGCCTGATTTGCATGGAGTCACAGGTTCGTCACGTTACTCGCGCTCGAGGAACGGAAGTTGAAGCGCCTGGAACAAGAACAGTTTTTGTTATTGTTTTGCTTGCTCTGTGAGGTTGCTGGAATCATAGAGTTCCTATTATATACAATAGAGTGCGCTAGTGTTCAGCAAATAGTGTTCAGAAATACATCTCGGGGACATGGAACAACCCCCTAACATTGCGGACTACGTGTGGGAATATTGTAATAGAACAGAAGGCAGCAGAAAGGGGGGTGGTATTGGGGCATTCATTCATAAAAGTACAGACTGGCAAAGGGTGAATGAAGCAAGAGTGAAGGAACATTTTATGGCTAAAAGGGAAAGTGGAGGGCAAATGACACTCCTTGGTTTCGTGTACTTGTGGACGGGAGCAAAGGCCAGAGAGGAAAACCAGGCCATAGTTAGAGTGTATAGCAAAGGAATTCAGGAGTTAGGAGGAGAGTGCGAGATAATTTATCCTAGGAGATATGATGCACACATAGAGAGATATAGATGAGTATACCGACCCGACAGGCAAATGATCTTGGATATGTGTGAAGGACTGGGATTTGACTCTTTGCACCATTACCGAGAAGTGTGAAGGGCAAATAACATGGGAGGTGGGAAGGCTTCAGTCGACGATAGATTATGCACTGATGTCACATAGAATGTATGATAAGCTCAGGGGAATGCCATAGATGAAGGTGGCTCCAGAAGGTCTGGGTAGTGATCACAAACGTATCAAGCTAAGTTTTGGAAGAGCAGTGAAGGGGAAGGAGACCAGGATGAGCAACTACAGGAAAATTTTATTCAGAAAGGCAAATTGAAATTAGCTCACCTAAACACATGAGAAACTAATCACTGAGGATAATAGCACAATGTGGACATACACGAACCTAAGTAGAACTTTGAAGTTACAAGCTTGCTAAGGCCACGTGACAAGTCACCCCGGAAAAGGAAGACACAACCCAAATTTTGGTGGATGAGGAAGTTAATGAGAAGCCATAAGCCAAAAACGCCCAGGAAGCCTCTAGGGAACACAGACATGCTCAAGCAGTTGGGGTGAACCGACAGATGATTGTTGAAAGAAAATGGGAAATCTTTCTAGCTGTAGAAGGGATGCATCCCTTCTGATCAATGAAAAGATTAGAGAAAGGGGGCCTAGTGGCTGGCAGAAGTACATAAAAAAGATAGAAAGGCAGCTGCGAAATTTTAGAACCATCTAAACTTCCTAAGAAATGAGACGAGCGTAGAGCAGCGGTTTATAACTACAGCTCAAGGTGCTAGGCTGGAAGGGGACGAAGCTATTGAATATAAAGAACAAGGGTGACAGAAAAATTTCAACAAAGAAGTGCTTTATGCACCACAATATACAAGGATGAATCAAGTGGCGCAATGGCTCCATTTTACAACAAGAGTGGGAAAAGGCTGAGGAAAGGTTCCTAGTAGTACATAAACAGGCCCAGATGGCATTCCAATTATGCCGATTAAGACATTAGGTCCGAAGTCTAAGCAGGCTTTGAGAGAGGCAGTGAGCAAAATGATAACCGATTGAGAAGTTCCCGATGGATGGAAACTTAGCAGGATGAGCATGATCTATAAAGGAAAGGGGGGCAAAGCTGACATAAACAACTACCGTCCTATAACAGTGACATCAGTAGTCTACAGGCTGGCGATGCAGATTATAAAGGAAAGACTGCAGGCATAGATAGAGGATGAGGGGGTGCTGGGGGAACTGCAGAATGGGTTTCGGAAACACAGGACGTTGGAAGACAATCTGTTCTCACTGACGCAGTGCATCGAAATAGCAGAAAAAGAACACAGGCCCTTGTGGCTAGCATTTTTTTGAATCAAGTTAGCGTACGATAGCTTGGTTCAAGAGGACTGTGGGGAATACTGGACGCACTAAGCGTGGAAGATGTAGTCACTAATTTTTTAAAGGAGATCTGTAAAAGTAACAATGTAAATATAAAGTGGGAAAACAGGTATCTAAGCCCACAGAGGTGAAACGGGGGCTTAGGCAGGGGTGTCGTCTGTCACCCTTGTTATTCATGATGTACCTACAAGGATTAGAGGCCAAATTAGAGGGAAGTGAACTGGGTTTCAACCTCTCTTTCGTCAAACAAGGAAAACTCATTGAACAGGCACTGCCAGCATTGATGTACGCAGATAATATAGTGCTAATGGCCGACAACAGGAAGATTTACAGAGATTGGTGGACATCTGCGGTAATGAGGGAGATAGGTCAGATTTCAGATTCAGTAAGGAAAATCAGCAGTCATGATCTTTAATGACAATGAAAGTAGTGAGCGTAGAATACAGGAGGTCACGCTAGAGATAACAGATAAATACAAATATCTGGGCGTATGGATAAGCAATGGGGCCGATTACCATAGGGAACACGAAATATACGTGTCGACTAAAGGTAACAGGAATGCAGCAGTAATGAATAATAGGGCACTGTGGAATTACAATAGGCATGATGTTGTGAGAGGAATATAAAAAGGGGTCATTGGTTCCTGGACTGACGTTCGGCAATGCGGTCTTGTGCATGAGATCAGAAGTTCAAGCAAGGTTAGAATTAAGCAACGTAGAATAGGTAGGCTTGCCTTAGGAGCTCACGGGAATACACCAAATCAGGGAGTACAAGGTGATATGGGATGGACATCATTTGAGGGCAGGGAAGCTAGAGCAAGATAAAATTTGAGAAGCGATTGAGAGAAATGGGGGAGGAGCGTTGGGCTAGGAAGGTATTCAGCTACTTGTACATGAAGAATGTCGATACAAAATGGTGGAAGCGAACCAGAAAATTGACTGGTAAATACTTGGAAAACAGCATGGGGCCAAACCAAAAAGAATTATCGGTTGAGAAGAAGGTGAAGGAAGCTGAGACCGATATGTGGAGAATTGGCATGATTAAGAAGTCCGCACTAGAGATCTATCGAACTTTTAAGCCGTGAATAGTCAAGGAAACGATATGTTATAATACTCTGGGTAGTTCTCTACTGTTTGAGGCCAGGACGGGAGTATTGCGAACGAAGACATATGGGGCCAAATACGAAGGGTAGACACGGTATGCAGTGCGTGTGGAGAGCAAGAAGAAACTGCCGAACACTTGATAATGTTCTGTAAAGGGCTTCACCCTGTAGTTTAGGTTGATGGCGCAGAGGTTTTTCAAAGCACTGAGGTTAGGGACAGTGAAGGCAAATAGACATTAAGCGGGTAGAATTAACTAGAAGGAGGTTATCTGATTGGTGGCTAAAGTCAAGGCCCGAGTGAAAATTGAACCCTTCGCTGCAAAGTACGAATCCTGAACCTCACTATTTAAGAAAAAAAATCTAGTTTTTGGTTCATTAAGTATGACGGCTTGGTGGCTCTAGCCACCGCCTGGATCTAAAAGGTACAGCGCATATCCATTCATCCATCCATGTTCAGGGGGTTGCGCTTCACCACCTTATTGTTTCAGACTTACCTTTCCAAATTGGATCGCGAAGTTTAAAAGGGTTGATTCTTTCTTTCAAAACAATCTGAAACACATGAATAAACGATGCCGCAACTACTATTTGCCGCCCGCAAGTGCGAAGACTAGGCAAATATGTGTACTATATACCCATCATTCCGATGGTCGCTGAACGATCGCAGTGACTGAGTGCCCTCTAGTTAATTTTAGGAAACTGTATGGCTGGAACGACCTTAGGGTGTTCCGGGACAGAGAACCCGTGCGGCACGTTCTGGCGCCGAATGACGGAAACTATATAACTATATGTACACGACCGGCTACTACTTTGCGTGACGAGATATTGATCGGGGATTAAGTGTATACTCCGACGCCATGTGTGTTATTGCACCCCCCGTTTGGACGACCTCCGCCAGCGTTATCGGCTCCCGTCGTGCGCGTTAATTGCTGAAAGAGGGAGCGTGGGCGAGAGAGAGGACATCGGCGGACGCAAAGTCGATCTCGCGGAAGGTTCGAGTAAGCTGCAGCTAAGAGCCGATGTGTCGCGAATGCCGAAGTCCTTGGGCAACTTTCGCAATGCCTACCCGCGTGTCTTTACCAGTGGATACTTTGAATAGAAATGTCGTGAATCCGGAGTTTTTACGCTTATTATGTGGCACTAACGATGTCGTACAGCTCTCGTTGGTTGGATGTGTGCACTTTGATTTAGCATACGTTTTACGAGCAAATGCAATTGTTCGTTTCCCGCTGGGTTTCACGTGACAGCTTGTGCGTCGCTTTCGGTTCGACATTTATTCACGCGGAATTCGCTTGGTACTACACTAAATGATTTCTGAGGTTCTACATGCGAAGACCAAGATATGGCTGTGATGTGTGTCGCATAGTTCTGTACGCATGAGCGGTAAGGCTGTCTTGGACTTAAATATGCATTGTCAAATAAAGGAATAAAGCAGTTGGTAGTAAGCGCTCGTGTGTGTCGTTTCTTTTATCTGTGGGGCGTATCCCGTGTTGGCGCTGTTATTCTTAGTTCAGGCGCAGTTTGGAGCTCCAGTAATTTTAACCATCTGAGGCGCCTCAACGTGCATTTAAATCTAAATACGGGCTTCTAGCATTTCGCCTGCGTCGAAATGCGACCGCCCGACCGGAATCGAACCCGGGTCTTACGCTAAAATTCACTTCATATTTTTCTAAGTACACATTAGGCGTTCCGAAAGGGAGAAGGTATACTTGCGTTTGGTTTTTTCAGGTCGCCGCGGTAGTGTAGTGGTTCTGGCTCTCAGCTGCTGACTCAAAGGTCGCGTGTTCGATTCCCGCGGTCACATTTTCATGGAGGCGAACTGAAGGAGGCCCGAGTGCTGTGCTATCTCAACTCATATCGAAGAACTCCAGGTGGTCGCAATTTTCAAAGCCCTCCACTATACTGCGTGTCCGACTATATTATATCGTAACCGCCGTGGTGGTTGGTTCAGGGGCTAATGCACTCGGCTGCTAACCTACAAGTCGCGGGATTGAATCCAGGCTGCGGCGGCCGCATTTTCGATGGACGCGAAAATTGTTGAAGCTCGTGTGCTTAGATTTAGGTGTGCGTTAAAGAACCCAATGGGTCGAAATTTCCGGAGCCCTCCGCTACGGCGTCTTATTATTGTTATTGGTATCTTATTATTATTATTATTATTATTATTATTATTATTAGTAGTAGTAGTAGTAGTAGTAGTAGTAGTAGTAGTAGTAGTAGTAGTAGTAGCAGCAGTATTGTAGTGGTGAAGGAGCAAGGCAATCACCAGTGGGGTGGGACCGGACCGTCTCTTCGCGCGAAGCGTCGGCGCTGTACACAAGCTGTGGGAACCGAGCCCGTTCTGCTGTGTCTGTCTGTACCGGCTGTCTGCCTGCTACGAGGCGTCGTTAATAAACCCCCTTTCATTGTTACGATTACGCCAACCAATAGATAATTCAGGTTCAGACACGATATATCGTGTCTGAACCTGAATTATCTATTGGTTTTCCCGTAATTCCCGTAATATATTACGAAAATTGTACTTCCGACCTTTAGTTTCTTCTCTCCCAAGAACCAGTTACCTTCGCTGACATGGAAACAGGGATTTTGTCAGAGAACGCTTGGTCAGCCTGCCCCTTTAGACACTTATGCAGGAAATTGCATTGAATTGTACGTACTTCTTAATAAGGACAGCAAAACGCTGATGAAAAGCAAGCGGAAAATCAGCAGGGATGCAATAGAACACGAACCATGCTTACATGGCGCATTATTGACTTAGGGCTTCTCGTTGGTGTATCTGAAAAAGAAAGGATGTTTTATTAAACTTTCTAGGGACCTACCCTTGTCTACCATAGTGGTAACGGTATAGCACCGTTGCTGTAGTTTAAGCATATGTGAGACACACAAATTGTTTTACAGTAGATTTCAACAAAGACATAGGCTAATTACAAGATGAGATATCGCTTTTCCCGGCGAACGTAACCTAGAAACAAGAGTATTGATGACTTAATCGCTACCAAAATCTGGTTATATGTTGAGGCTTTTCGAGGAAACCTATTACACAAAGGCAGATCGTCCAGCACTATATGTCCCAAACAATTTCCCAAAGTAAAATGGCGTATTGCCACCCGTAAGATGGCGGGTTCTTGGAATTCCTTCTTAGGCATATGTTACACTTTGGGAATTTTATAAATCCTTCTTGAATTGGCTTAGACAACTGGAAGGTGAAATTCTCGTGTATTTACATTTTTATAAAAACCTTTACCCAAATTAAAATGGCGTATTGCCACCTGTAAGATGGCGGGTTCTTGGAATTCCTTCTTAGGCATATCTTACACTTTGGGAATTTTATAAATCCTTCTTGAATTGGGTTAGACAACTGGAAGGTGAAATTCTCGTGTATTTACATTTTTATATAAACCTTGTATGTCACTAAATATACATTACATGGCACAGCGCTCGGGTAGCCAACGGTTACTCACCGATACGATACCCGGAGCTTCGCCCACTCGTCCTGACTCACTTTGTGGAAATGAGCGGAATTTTTCATCCCGCGAGTAAACAAGACCTGCTAACCTGAAAAGCGGTCTCGCCTGAGCGGATGGGGATGTTCCAGTCTTACAAAGACCGTATAAGGTTCTCGAACCTCAATCATGTCGCCCCCCTCACAGTCGTCAAAGCCAACGGAACAGCGGAACGTCATTTCGGCATTATGCTGGACGCGATACAGATTGTTTACTTCGTCAAGGAAGATATTGAGATTCGAGGCCGAGCTTGCGTACACATCGTAGACACCTTTTTCCTTTCGCACTTCTAGACGAGCGCACAACATCCGCACCCTTAAGCGGGAGTGGCCCTTTTTACTGACCGCGAGACGCGTCGCGTGCAGCTATAGACCCAGATGACGAGGGAAAAGAAATGCGGCAAATATCGCGATAACGGGGAGTGAGAAAAGTACTCGAGACTCGGGGCAGAGCAGCAGACACCTGTGTATGTGTATGTTGCCTCTGCACGCTGCTGCTGATGTCTTGCCCGAGCAGATAGATAAAGCGGGAGGCCCCGGGACTCTGGTGATAAGCGGCGGTTACTACCAGCCCGACCCGCCGGAAGGAGCACTCAATGGCACCAGATGAAACGTCGCTGGACTCGGGCGGGGGTTTTACTCGGCTTCCTGCTGATGCAACCAGTTTTGTTTAGCATATGTTCCCTGAACACCGCGTTAGGTGATGCAAGAGATAACGGTGAATCCGTAGGATCTATTTCATTCCTGTGACAACTCTTGTGGCCAAAGAGGCGGCGAGAATCGTCGGAAGCTTCGGGCGAAAGGCTTCGTCCTAAAGAGGTGAGCAGTTGTACGAGCATTGCTTTGCTTGGGTACGTAGTTCATAGTTATGAACGGCGCAAAAAACATGGGACACAAAATGATGAGAACACAAAGACGGGCACCGAACTTGCAACTAATTTTTATTAATGTCTACTCACACATATATATGGAAACGTGGTTACAAAAACCAGGGCATAAAACAGAGAAGGGTTTTGTCATGAATCTACATTTAAATAAGACGTTACATAGGTTACGCTGGTACGTGAGTTAGTGTTAGAAACGTGCAAAGTCTTGATTATCTCCAGAGTTATCCGATCATTACTCCTAGCGATGATGCTAGTTTTTTTCTTTTCTTGTTTTCAAATGGAGAGACGCACCCACATTCCCTGCATATGCGCACCTATATGTGAAAAGGCGTCGGTGTTACGTGCTAGCGAGACGGGGCGCATCGTATGGTTCTATTACCCACAAGACAAAGCGTTCACTGTAAAATGAATAATTAAGTACTTTTTAGTGGCTGTGGTGGAAGTACAATATTTTCCTGTCAAATACAGGCCCCACTTAAGACAATTCCGCATGTACGCCGGAACGTAAGATCGTAATTAGCCATGTTCGTAGAACTCAGGAATGCCTAAAAACAAAGCTCGTTTGCAGCGTCCTTCTTCGCTTTTTGATGGTAATGCAACACTAAGGGTCAGTTCACTGACTATGGGATATTTATGATATAGAAATTTGTGATGTTGTGCACGTCGCAAAACGATACGATCTCAAGGCACGCAGTAGTGACGGATTCCGGATCTTTTTTGATACCGTGATGCTTCTTGATTGATAGATATGTGGCGTTTTAACGTCCCAAAACCACCATATGATTATGAGAGACGCCGTAGTCGAGGGCTCCGGAAATTTCGACCACACGGGGTTCTTCAACGTGCACCCAAATCTGCGCACACGGGTCTACAACATTTCTGCCTCAATCGGAAATGCAGCCGCCGCAGCCGGGATCTGATCCCGCGACCTGCGGGTCAGCAGCCGAGTGCCTTAGCAACTAGACCACCGCGGCCGGGTACCGTGATGTTTCTCAACACGTACCTTATCTAAGTTGTCGGATGTTTTCACATTTGGGCATTTGGGTCCCGCCGAAATGCGGCCGGGATCGAAATTCACCTAACATCTGCGTACTTTTATTTAGGTGCACGTTAAGCGAAATGACGGTTGACTCTCCGAATCAAGTCGGCGTGTGCAGTCGTCTTGCGGTGTACACCAAATTGTGGGAGCTGTAATGATAGTTAAAGCCTTGCGTGCGCAGACGTACGCATCATGACGGTATGGTGAGTCGCTTACTATGCCATAAGAGAACTTTCTGGTGCAAGAGTGAATGCGGCTGCTCGGTGACTGGATGCGGCGTGTATTCAACCTCGCATGTCTCAAACCGAAAAGACGCGCTGTAAAACGAAACAAGCGGCTACGGAAGGGCGGAATCCTGCCGCTTAAGGCCTTGTCTCTCCCAGTCAACTGAGGAGGCTGCTAACGACTTATTTGTTCACTGTTTCTTGTTTCTTCCTCGCTTTAGCCCGAGCAGACTGCGCGGAGTGTCGCCGACGTCGCGCGTTTATATCTTGCTGCGACCGCAATGGGGTCGCCTCATCCCGAGGGATTCATCATCGAACACCTCGCTCGTCCTTGGCTCAGAATCGGCGGCGTGACGCGCTAACCGACGCCGCTTTACACACGTGCGTCGGTGGCCGCTTGACGGCTCGTGGCGCGCCGGTTGGTTTCCCTGTGCGCTTGACTTTCCCTGCGCCGCTGGTTGGATTTAGTTGCGTGCAGTTCTATGCTATAGCCGTGCAGCTGTGTCCGAATGAGTGGCGTGGGTGCCAGTGAGATTGCACGACCGTGGTGCTTCTGTGCAGCCGCGGAAATAGTAAATGCTTTCGTCGCTATCCGTCATCACTCATCGTCGACATCCGAGCAAATGGTTGTCCATAAATTATGCGCCTGCTTAACACCCTCCTTGAGTGGTATTTGCTGTTCTTTCATTACTTAAGCGAAGCAGCACAACGCTTGCGTGATCGTTAAAGACATTTATCATCACGTTCGCGCTTGCGTTTAACGCGCCTGCGAAAAGTTATTCCTCGTCGACTGTTAGAGGGAAATTGCAACGCCAGATGATTACCGTGATTAGTTAAAACAGATAACTTGAGCTGTAATTATGTCATGCGTCCGTTACAAGTCACTTCTTGTATATTTTAGAGTAACACGGTGCCCTGTGCTTCCAGCATGAGCGCATTAGTGCATGCCAGGAGCATTAGAGCTTTAGTAGCTAAGCAACTCGGCCATCTAAAAGCTTTACCGTAGCAGCTGCATGGCGAGATGTATTGGAGGATGCGCAGACGACGCATCACGTTATGAGTGGGGGGTTGGCACTGAGGATGATTTTTCCATTATGTACAATCACGCTACCAGCCTATATATGCTTACGAACAGTTGTAGAAGATTTACGCAAACGTTAGATATGTTTTACCCGCGTTCTCTCATAACCCCTCTATTGCCGGCTTGTGAGAGAGAAAAAGAAAAGAGAATGAGGAAGTGCAGAGGTGTTAAACGAAGACAAGCTGGTTAGCTACCCTACGCTTTGGGAAAGAAAAAATGGAGAGATTATGTAGGAAAAAGAAAATACGGGAAAGGGAACAAGGTCTGCCCATAACAGCATGCACTTGGCCACAAAAATCATTTTATGCTTTATAAAGCGAATCAATTTTATCAGTACTTGTGAACGGTGCGTGTTCACATTACGTACTTCTTTGTTGTCATTTTTTATTATCGATCGGAAGACAAGCGACTACAAGCTTTGCGATTAATTTATAATAGACAGTGCTTAATGATGATTGTACCGTCCACACACTCAACGTCAAAATGGAATTCAAATCCCTCAGTCATTTATCGTCCGGCATTATGCTATGCGTCATGATTATAGTAGCCATTGCCATTACGACTAACCTCGCCACGTGAGGTTCTCACCACAATGTTGTGACCTCCATGGAATCGTTAGATACTGCCAACCTGTCTATGCTTCGATCGTTTACACTGGTACACTAATTACTGCATGTCTTCTTTCTGTTTCCGTGTCTTCTTAACACCACCATCAGCAAAGACAGTGGTTCTCAGCAATGTACGTTTGAGGACCCTTTTGTGGACTGATGGAAGTTAGTAGGGACCCTTTTAAGAAAGAGAGAAAAGGCGGAAGAGGGGGTTGTATATGAAAAAAACAAACATGCAGCTTCAATCAGGTGTCTCATTTCTTTCTGGCAAGTTAGGCTCAAACAAAAGGGCCGAACCAATTCCACATCAAGAGCTTGCCAATAAGTTGTGCACTGAGCAGGCGCATTCAGCCTCTTTCTAGCTATGTTTATAGTACAAATGTGCAAACCTAGAAAAAGCACGCTGGTGTGCCTACGTTGTACAAAACTGCAACAAAAGCTTTACAACCATCTCATGAAGACGGGGAATACAAGTCAGCTCAGCCGCAGTTTAGAACTTTTATGCGGTGAAGCATACCAAAAGTCAGAAGGGGCCGCTTTCACGGCATAGGGCGTGTCCTCAAAAAATGCGTTTTGGTTTTCTTCTTTTTTTTTTGGAAGGTGGTTTTCACGGGCCCCTTAAAGTATCTTCTCGGATCGTTATCTTAAAACTACTGAGGTAATATTATCTCTCAGTGTGTTGTTCCGTTCGTTAAGACGAGTTGTCGCACCCGCTTAACTAACCTAAAAATATTTCGTTTATCAAGGTTGATTATAGTTCGCATAAAGGTGACCAATGAAGTGCACAGCCCTTACTTGAACTTTCCATATGCTATTACAATAAGTCCACATGTTTCTCACGAATTCCACGTAAAGTCAATATATCTTCAATTCATTTACCATACGTTTCCTGAAGAATCTTACGGAATAGTAATAATAATTAATGAGGTTTAACATCGCGAAAGCACAATATGATTCTGATAGACGCCATAAATCTTACGGAAACATACGGAATAACTGAAATCACGTATTTTTCAGTGTGTAGGACCCATTTTCTGATGTTAGAGAGTTTTTGTGTTGAGCTGCCCGAGTGGCTTACGTATCCAATCTATAGCGTTCTTATATACACTCCTCTGCGGCGGCTGGCAAACATACGAAAGCAGAGACTGTAATATATATATATATATATATATATTGTAATGACGAAAACCGAAACTGGAACTCTCTCTGGCACAGACTCGCATGCTAGGAAGGAAGAGGAGGAAGACGAAGCAGAATAAGAACAGCCCGGCCTGCAGCAAAGGCGTTGTGTCTTATTTCTCGTCCTTACAATGGCGCAGTCGACGAAGAAAACGGCTTACGTCTCGGTTTCGTCATCCAGAACGCCCGCCGACGTGCAGCCGCGGTAAGCGTCGCTTGAGGACGGCGTCAAGCCCTCCTCGGCAGCTGTTTACTGACACCACCGTTCGGGGACGGCGTCAAGGCCTCCTCGCGCCGTCACGCTTTCTTCGCTGATGGGACCCGCAAGGCGTCCGTCGCGGCCAGCATCGATCCCAGCACCGACGGATGGCGTCCAGGCCTCCGTTGTGGTTCCGGGAAACTTGTCCTGGGACGCGACACGTCGCGGCAACCATGCGCACGGGCCTCTCTCACCTAGGGATGGCGTACATGCCTCCTCCATACCTGGCAACCTGTCGGCGCTTCAAGCACCCACCGTGTACGGCGTCGAGGCCTACCCGGCGGCGCAAGACCGCTTCATCTACGCCACAGTACCAGGTCACAACTCATCACACGGGTTTCCGCTTGCCTGGGAACGTCGTTGACCGCTTCCAGCGCCCTGGAACCCATGTCCACGAATCCGACCACAGCTGGATTTCCAAGGGACGCCGTCCACGCGTCCTTGGTCAAGAATTGTACCACCTCGAATACCGCAGTCACTGTATCCTCCGCAGAGGCGGGCCTTGGCTCTTCGTGCGGATCACACGACAGCGCAGCGGAGCTGCAGCATACCATCGCGCAACTCCGTGTCACGACCAAACGCCCTCATAGCGTCGAGTTCCAAGCTATGTCCTGCCATCTTGCCAACATTGTGCGCACTCAATGCCATGTTGGCTGCGGCCGCCGCACAAAACTTCGAGGTAAGCTCGCCGAGAACCGTCGCAATCTCCGGCGTTCTCTCGGGAGGTATCGGAGCAAGTGAAACTGCTTGGCGGGGGGCACATTTCGGAGTTCTGCCCGCCGTCCCGCCATCGCCGATTTCCTTCGCGCTACCGGAATTTCGCGGCTTCCAGGACGACGCCGAGGAATGGGTGGCAACCGTCAACGCTCTCGGAACGACTGAAGAGCAGAAGTGGGACATTGGCCATAGATCGCCTGCGGGATGCTGCCGCAGCATGGCACAGGTACGAAGGCGTCAGGCAGCAGTCCTGGGCAGAATGGAGTGCAGCCCTGATTGCCGCTTTCGGACGGATTTCCTGTGACTCCAGCAAGTCCAGCTCGATCTTCCCCGAGGCCGAGGATGGAGCCCAGGCAGCGCCCCGCCTCGAGGCTGCAATCGTTCGTTGCAGCTCGTCAACGGAATGCTGCCAGGAGTTCCCTGCTGCTGACCCTGACCGAAGTGGCTGGAATCCTACACTACAGGTCCCGGACTCTGCATCGGTATTCGACCTGAAAATACCCCCACCAGACCTTCGTCCGGAGATACGGCCCTCGCGCTCGTCGTCTGAGGACATCGAGGCACTCAATCCTATTGTATTAGACACAACTGAACCCTACCAGACCACGATCATGCTCAGCCACGCAGACACTCGGCTACCAAGGAACGTTTCCTTCGAGAAAGCCCAGATACCTAGCTACGCTGAGGCCACTGCCATCGAGAACTTGCCGAGGACCAGCCCTCCTGCTGTTTCCTCCCAGCATACGATGTTTGCACATGACAGTTCGCCAGAAGCCAACGGCTCGACTACGTCTGGGAGTTCTGCTGTGGTATTTATGCCCAACCATGAGCTGCGTCCCATCTCATTTCAAGAAATGGCCCAAACGTCATCATGGCTGCCTCGCAGGGCATCCCCGCTGCAGTTCAGTCCACCAGCGACGGTGGGACAAACACCAGCGTTTCCAGTTACTCTGCGACCTTGCCGGAACAGTCAGGGCCGTCCACCTGAACTGCATTCTACGAGTTGTCAGGAAACGTTTGCATCATGGACGAGTTCGACCACGGCGACAAAGTCAAGCCCACCCACCAAAAACTTTACCGCCAGCTCCGCGCGCGCACAGGACCCAGTCTCCATCACGACACGGTGAAACGACCCAGACGACATAGCCAGTGTCGGCCGCCGGAGCCAATTTCGACAAACTTCCAGCGTGGTCGAGACGACCGACCACGACGATGTAGCCAACCTCGCCCACCTGAAGCACTGTCAACTGCTGCAGCTAGCCGTACCTACCAGAACATTGTCGTTTGGCCCACGACAATGCTAGCAGTCATGGCCGAGTGTAATGACGAAAACCGAACTGGAACTCTCTCTGCACAGACTCGCATGCTAGGAGGAAGAGGAGGAGACGAAGCGAATAAGAACGCGGCCTGCAGCAAAGGCGTTGTGTCTTATTTCTCGTCCTTACAATATATATATATATATATATATATATATATATATATATAATGTGGCATGGCATGCTAACGTCCTATGGGAGCCAGCAGTAATCGGTCCTTTTTTTCTGATATATGCGGAATAGGTTTATCGCCACTTTCGCCACTATATCAAAATACTTCTTTTGGAGGAAATGAAAAAAAAAACTTTTCGCTTAGTCGCCTTTCGTAACAACGTCACAGAGCTGGTTCTGCACTGTATGTGCGTGTAAAGCAGAGATTGTTCGTAAAAACTATGGCAGAGCCGCCAAGAAGTACGATGCTAGTCGCGTGTCGCTTTATTTCGCAACAAAAATATTGATATAATGGCGTAATTGCAAGCTATTTCTACGCACGTCATTACTGTCGCCAAAAATTATGTTCTTTCTCTTTCATCTTCAAACCAATGCGCATCCTCAGTGAATCAACGGGGAATGCAATAGCTGGAAATATAGCTTTAGAGTAAAAGCAATAGAGCTGCTCGAAATAAACAAAAAAATACGTTTTTGTGTCACGTCTCGTCCACATAAGTTCTAACAACCCCCTCTCTCCCTCAAACAAACAAAACAAAAAAATGGGCCCGCGGAATGCATGCGCGCTTCGGAAGAGCTGAACAATACAAGCAGATGGAGCGGGCGTAGGCGTATAAATAATCTCCGAGCACGAAGTGTCCAGACAACAATTGAATGCCGCAGCTTTCCCGTGCAGTCGTGCGCACAGCGCACAGTGGGCCGTCTGTTTGTACGCATATGGCCTCTTTTAGCCTTTCTGCCACTTTAAAATGTCGGCGAAACTTTTAGAATAATTTCTGAGGTAGCTCAAAAGATTTGTTTTTTCTGTGAGTTGAACTTATTGCATACTGTGCTATACTAAGTATATAACACCCCAAGTCAATGATTCTTATACGCAGGCTAAATTATCTGCCTCTTACTGAAAGTTACTCTCTACTCTCTCACTTACTCCATGTACCATGATCTGCCTAGTTCAAATACATGACATCCATTGTCACGCTATGTTCGAAATCCAGGAATGCTCCAGCGTTCTTAGTATACGTCGCGCTGAAGGGGCCGAAACCACCATGCCGGTTCGACAGCATGCCATCAGCCTTCTCGAATATCAGAAATAAAGCCGCTAATGAGACGTCGCGGTTTCTTAGCCGTTTTCGATGCGCCTGACGTTTTAATGCGATGCAGTCGTGAGAAGTGGTATACAGATGTCTTTGCATGTGTACCAGCAACTTGCGCATGCTTAATTGCTGGTATCTTTATCGCAATGTCTGTGAGATGGTGGTTTGTGATTCCTTAGTTCTTACTGATTGTTTGGCTGTTTTTTTTTTTAGTTCTGCACAGTGTGAATAAACACTCGCCGAATCCAAACAATGAGCACGTGAACTGCTTTATTGAGCTATGTTACTGCGCCGCGAAAGACCACCTGCCTCAGTTGACAATTGTAATCTGAGCGTCGAGTTATTCTAGGCTGATTTTGCACTAGAAGCGGGTATATAGATATTACCGTCGAACTCATACCGTTGAGCTCAACACGATCAGCATATATGATTACCTGGCCAGTGCTGATGTTTGTGTGGTAGGCGTTTTAGTTCAGTTTATGTAATACCTAGAAGCCATGGTGTGGGCTTCGACTATCAAAACTGGGTCCGTCGTTAATTAGCAATACTAACATAATATTGGAACGAGTCTACTAATAATGGTGGATATCTTGGTGGGCATGATGGAGGCGTGGTGAGTGATGTGTCTCCCTCGGAACAACTGCGAAAATTTCGCCACATCGTTCATTGGAATATATCAATGCCCTGCACTGCCCTCCGTTTGTTTGCCTTCGATTGAATAACAATAATGCGTGAGGTTCAACGTCCCAAAACCACCATATGATTATATGAGAGACGCCACAGTGGAGGGCTCCGGAAATTTCGACAATTTGGGGTTCCTTAACGCGCGCCCAAATTCGAGCACACGAGCATACAGCGTTTTCGCCTCCGTCGAAAATGCAGACGCCGCAGTTGGGATTCGATTGCGCGACCTGCGGGTCAGCGGCCGACTGCCTTAGCCACTAGGCGACCGTGGCAGGGCATTGTTTGCCTTCGAAGAGAAGGCAAACATGCGAGGTGTAGACAGAAAGCTAGGTGGGCAGACGGGAATCAGAAGTTTGCGCGTGCAACGTGGACACAGCAAGCTCATAGTCAGGGTTAGTTATAGCGGAACGTGGGAGAGGCGTTTCCCTACAGAGGGCGTAGTCGTCGTGTTGATAATGATAATGACGATGGTGGACTATGACTGAAAGAGCAGTTGATCGCGTCAACAGATGAACTCGGTGAGCGTCTCAACAGGAAGAAATGAGTATCACTGCATGCATGTCTTGCTGTGAACTGCTGTTATATTTCGGTCCCAATTCAGTGCACTCAACTGCATGCATACGCATAGGTCTCCTATTTTGCATAGAGCGGTGGGAAGGGTGGCTTATACCTGTAACTACTGCTCATTCAATGAAGCATACAGAACCCCCTTTGTCTCTATGTCCCCCACACTATCCATCGCTGTGATGTAAAGCAGTATACATAGTAATGGTGGATTATATGATTAGGGATGATGTGCTTTTTTCAGTAGGCATATTAAGTGGCTCAGGGGTCTGGTTGACCAGCGCGTGAGTGGTCTGGTGGTTCCACTGTTTATGGAATAATAGCTTGGTGTTTCCTGGCAACAAACTTGTTATTGTCGAAGTTTGTTGAAGTTAATTGTTGAACACAAATGTTGAAGTTAATTGTTACACTTACGTAATAGACAACCTTATCATTAGTGGCGAGACTCGTGGTGACGTAATGCAGTTGTCTCGACCAAAGATGCATACTAGTATTTAAACTTTTTTTTTACTTGGCGTCTTACACAGTGCGCACTGGACATATTATTTTCTTTTTTTTTTCTTACGATGCAACTAAAGTGCAAT
>NW_023609362.1:0-23302 GCF_013339725.1 Rhipicephalus microplus | reverse complement strand
AGATTACTAGCCCCTCCAGCAACATGGCCCTTGGTCTCCTATTCGCAGAAAGCCACACCCTCTGTTTGAGACTGCCCATTGGACAAACTTGACATCACTCGCACCAGTTAGTGACGCGATATATTGTGTTATAAGCCGGTTAACCATCGAAAGGCAGGTTGTCATCTCCCGGTCAACGTCCACTGCGTACGAGTTGCTGCCGACCGAGGTGATTTATATCTATACGGTCATCTTATCATACTCTCTCGCTGTAATTTTCTAATATATATAAACCAAAGCTTTTTTCTGTACATCGTCACTATCCTTGACCAGTTGGTCCCAGCACTTCAGCAGGGATACCCAATAGCTTCTGGTGATTCACATGGAGGTGTTTCAAATAGAACAGAAAGAGCTTACTTTCAAAGTCTCACTACCAAGACGAGCACTGACATTCGAATTGCGACTTTGATTTCAACGAGAACAAACTAAATCCATTCCCCCCCCCTACTAAAATTTTCGTCAACATTAGTACAAAACCTCAAATGGATGACTTGTACATGACCGTGAAAACAGCGAAAACTTTCAAATCAGCTAATCATTGAGGGTGAGCACAAACCGTGTCTAGCTCTTCTGAAATATCTGCGAAAGCGCACGGTGTCCAGACATCACAGCTTCTGTCCTGTGCACTACCACACGTCGGAGAAGAAAACCTAATATTATCAGCCCCCTATCCCCAGATTAGCCTCGTTAGGACTGTTTTTGCCATCCGGGGCTCATTATATGATTCCATAGTTTCTTCCTGTCTGGTGCTCTGAACGTATGGCTGCTACACCTACGCCACACCTTCTAGCGTTCTCATGGGATCGTTACGTCAATTTATTCTGAGCTTCTTTGACTGTGCTCCGCTATAATCCAATTTGCTGAGCTTAGTGCGGACTGCTAAGCTGAAATGCCTTTTGTTGGTGATAGACCACCCACACAGCAGATATATTTGGACTTTTGAACCTTTTTTATATAAATACTCAAGGGTCTCGCAGGACATGAACAATTCTAGTACGGCTTTTTGTACATTCACTTGAATGTAACACGAAAGCACATTTTACTGCATGCCAAAAGAAAAAGCATTGCTGGGGTCAGTAAAACCTCAAATCGGGAACGTTGCGTTTTTCGATCCTACGCATACCACCATCCAATTGAGCCGCATTGAAAACTTTAAATGCGGTAGCACTCACTGAGACATAATGTATACCACAGTGGCTGTGGAAGTGCGTGGTTATGAGATTGTCTTGACACAATTCTTGACTGAAAAGAACGAAAAGCCAGAATACCACGGTGGAGACAAACATTGCAATTACGCGAAATAAAGAAAGTTCTTCAAAAACTTCAAGAATAGTCCTAGCGTTGACGCAGCATTTCGATAAAAGTGCAGTCCAGTCACAACACTGCTGGTATTCTTGAAGAAGGCGTTTCTGGCAAGCGCCAAGACAGTGCGCAGTCGAGCACAAACCCACGACGAGTGCTTTTTCGCAGGCTTTCAGCATGGGCATGAACAACGACTTCCTCGCGGCTGACCATCAGCCGCAGTGCCACGTTCTGTAAACAAATTCCGGGGCGTGAATAGCGACTGAAACTAAAAAAATAGAGTGCTCAGTATATAAACAACAGAGTTCGAAATAAAGGCTTCGATTTGCACAATACCCTTCTCTCTTGGTGTGTACTACGTGGTGATCTTTATCTAGGTATGACGGTTAGGTGGGTATTTTTCCTGTTATTTTTGTTTCTTTTGAAACAGTTAAAACAGAAGGAACAAACATGTGCGAACAGAGTGGTTCATTTCCTGCATAAGGTTACAACACGTTTTCTCAGAGCGCCGCATAAGGGAGCTTGCAGTACTGGTCATTACCAAGCCTGCACATTTTCACGGTGTGTTGTCAGCGAGAGAGAGTGAACATACAGATCTAATGTATAAGGAAGAAACATTGCGGGAGTTCAGTTACGTTCATTGTTTATAGTGCTCACAGAAACGGACGGACGAGGAGACTACGCCGAACGGCGCTGCCTTTCAAATGAAAGATTAGCTGCAAAAAAGTGGCCAGCCAATGGGGAGACAGTTCTTAGGTGGAGGCAGATCGGCAACTCAGACCCACATTAGAGCAGTTCGAGGAAAACTGGGGCGTAGAAGAATATTGCTTTAGTAAAAACGTTGCGATCACTGTTATGTTCAGGTGTCACTAAATTAAACGAATCATCAGAGAGCTAATTGCGATATTATCGCTTTCACTGTCTTCAGTTCGCCTTACGTCAGGGGAATAACGGTTCCTCCACTTACATTAGAGCAGAACATTACTTTATTATGAGATTCATAGCCACGGAAGTTATTACTTTTAGTAAACTTGCATACACCCTGTTCTTCTTAACGTTTAAATGTCGCGCTCTTCATTACGTAGCACAGTGCATGACTAACGGGAGAGTGTCAAGAACATGCTTTTTATTGTTTTTATTGCGTACTTGTGCTTAGGAAGAAAACACAGCCAGCACACAATTGGTATTTATTATCACATGTTAATAATTTCGTATGTTTAATTCCTAGGCAACAAGAAAACTTGAGGCAATGGTAGCGCGCGGACTGAAACAAGTAATAACTAAAACTCATGAATTGAAACGATGCTTTTTTCTTGGCAGAAAACTTTTTGCTGAAACACTCTTCCTAAATATCCTTTTGAAAACAGTAATTTCTAAGTGGTATTGGAAAATTGTTGTTTTAGTTGTCGTATTTATAGCCCTGTTACCTAATATATATATAAAATTTTTAGTGATGAAACACTGTTCGATTGAATATGACGTCATGATTTGTAATCTCGATCATCGTTTGCGTATTTCGCTTCCATGTTTCACTCATGCTTGGGCCTCTTATAACTGGTAGTATTCTTAAATGAATAAATAATAACTATAACCGTGAAGGCAGTTTAAACCGGCTACATACTTCAAATAACACGACCAGGTGCCAAAGTAATATAGTCGCACACCCCTTGCTTTCACGTTATTTCATGAATCTGAATGAATGGAACACCACTTTTCACAGCCACAATTTTTGGAACATGTACATGAGCTTCAATTATACTCAATGCAACAGTATTGTTGTTGAAATATTGGTGTAAATTGGCTTCAACTGACTATCGGTTTTGTGTGCTCCCCCAAGGGTACACGTGGTTCTGTGTATCTCCACCCGTTTCATTCTCGCTTTTTTTGCCCTTTCATCTTTTCCCCCAGTGCAGGATAGCAGACTGCTCATGTGTCTAACTAGCCTCCCCGCATTTCGTTACATCTGTGCTGCTCCCTATCCCCGCTGTTTTTTTATTAGTCTTCAAGAGAGCTGTATGCCTTCTTGCCTACAACGCTACTGCTGCGCACACAAGAGGGTCGCTCTAATCAAAGTGGCGTGTACAACAAGACCTACTACCATAGTTGGAAACGCAGATCAAAGGCACCGCAACTACAGCTCCATATGAACAGCCGTACGATGGTTCTGTCGTAATGATGTCCAACTCTTTGTATCTCCAGTCATGCAATTAGTAGTGACCCTATACCCAGCAGCTCGTCGGTGTACGTGCGGAAGAGAATTAGTCACTCAAGATACCTCCTAGAACAAACCTAGCTGTTGCCCTACCTGCGTCGTCGGCATACGATAAGTGCCTTCTCGACTAGTCCGGCTTCTATTGTTGTTCTCTGCTTTCATTCCACTCAGTTCCTAGTCATGATTTTGCAATACTATGGCATATTTTGTACTACATAAATAATACTTCGCCTTTGTCTGCACTGTACCAATGAAATGTGTGTTATTAATTTTTTTCCACTCCAAACACTTATTGTATCCCTCGAACCTTACCCTGCTTTCAGATGCAAAAAAAAAACTAGAAATTTGAAGGATTGTTTGTCTTTGCTGCAAAAAACATTATTAACTACGGCCTGTCGAAGTCTTAATTGCCTTTTACACAGAGCAATGTGTGAAGCAATAATACTTCACCTTTCTGGTAACCTTCCTACTTTTTTTTCCTTTTTTTTTCAAAGAAGAATACACGCTTTTAACATGCAGATGGCTAATACTGTATCCTTCCTGTAAAGTGAGCAAATAACACTAGCAATGTGTGTTTAGAAAAAGTAATTAACATTTTAGAGTATTTGGTACTCTAATATGAAATGGCATAAAGCCATCCCGTGTGCCTCACACTTGAAGACTGTTTTGACAGAAAAAAACGATGACTCAGAAGTTAAAATCTGCTCGTATTCAAGAAGCGCGAAGAAACACGCGCACGAAGCAGAAAATACAGAAGCGCCGGTCCTCTGTGTTTTCTCTGCTTCGTCTCAGTGTTTTCTCGCGCTTGTTACAATTTAAACAAGAAGTTGTCAGACGCGAGAAAAAACAAATGTGTGTTCGTGATATACAAGTCCCTTATTTTTAGGAAGACGTTGCAGGGTTTTGTTTCACTGTTACTGTACTTTAGTGTTGAAGGTATATTGAAAATGGAAGAAAGGGTACTCTGACGGAGAGTGATCGCTGAAGGTAGAAGACAAAAAGGACAGAAAAGGTGAAGAGAAACCTCTCGTATGCAGCGCGATGCCACTGTATTATGAGATCTAGCCGACAATAGCGCCAAGCAAAGTATAGGGGTCGTTACAGGAAGTAATTATAATGTAAATGTGAAGAAAGAAAGGTGTACGAAAAGATTGCTTTGCTTCCGGCATGAATCGAACCCGTGACCTTTGAATGACGTGTCCTATGCTCTACCACTGAGCCAGGGTAGCGGTCAACTGCTCGTCCACTTTATGTGCATAAAAACTTTGAATAGTCAGTCAGTGCCACTTGTTGCCATTCCGGCAAATAGCAACACTAGCTGCAGTGGCAACTTGCTCCGACTAGCCAGAAACCTGTCGCGACCGTGACTACAAGTATACCTTGGGAATGGTGGTTACAGCCGAAGTTGTTAGGGTGCTTGTGGAGAAACGTTTGCTCAATGCCACCTTGATCCAATTGGTTTTTTCAGCACTGCCCACATTGTGCGTTTCGTTTGCGCACACTAAGTGAATCCACTTCTGTTCTGCTGGTGTCGCGCAAGTTAGAAAATTGCTTAATAAAGGTCGTTGTGAAATAGAAAAACTGAAGCGCACAACTTCCATATCACATCGCTCGATTTATTTGTCGCTATATAATTTCGTCTGATGTCGAGGAGAATCCATGTCCGCTTATTAAACCAGTATATCTTCTTGGGCGCGCTATTGTGCTAATGGGCTTGACGTAAAATGTATAAAACCAATACGTCAACGATGATCGTATTTCTGTTTTCAGCTTACTGGTGCAATGGAGACCGAAGGCACACACCATATACTAAAGGTAGCGATGGCTTTCACAGTCCAAGTGTACTGTGGACTACAATACTGCTCAAAGAATTCGTGCTGCGCCACTCCGGACAATCATTTATTTATATCACTGGAAACATTTACGTTTTGCTATAAACAGTAGGCAGCTCTCCACTGCAATGATTTCATCAAGTTCACAATAACCGTATCTAGTACGCTTGAAACTAAGTCACTGTTCTCATAAAAAAAACGTGTTAGAGGGTATATTGCATGCCAAAATTTAACTCGTGCATTTAACTATTTATTCTATATTTGTTAGTGATGTTCTTCAATCTCTTACAGCTGACTTTCCTTCAAAAGTAGGCTACAGCGAAGACGGCAAAAAGAAGATTCGGAGATGATTATAGCATCCCCTAATTGTCACGCAGAAGTAGCGTTTCAATTTCGCGTTTCGCGAGCACAATTTTTTTGGTATATAATATGGTTAGTTCCTTCCGAAGTTTAGCGAGAAGCCAGAGCGAAGAGAAACATGCTATTGGAAAAGGACAGGAAGACAATATGGCCTCAAGTGAAAGACAAAAGCAGTCGTACACGATAATAATTAGACCACTACTCTGATAACGCAATGCACGCTGCATAGGCAATGTGTCCACCAGTGTATTCGAAACCCACATAACTGATTCTGGTCGTTTGGGCAGTAATCTTCCAATACGTTGTTACTAAGGTATTGAGTTTTCAGTGCGAATAATGGAAACTGCCGTGACATGCAAGTTGGTGTGAAACATTAAAAAAGGGAACGTTAATTGGGATATCTTTTGAGACCGGTAACGTCAAGTTCACGATTCTGATGGCTTCATTTCTGTGCTAGTGATTCTGTCTGCAAAAACATCTCTGTCTGATGCTGTAGATTTTCTGGAATACAGACAGAGCACCGGACAAGAGTGCTGCACAGCTTTTCTCAAATGTTAAACATGGTAAAATATGCGTGAAGATGGTACCAGTTTTCTTAGCTGCTTCCCACCTATCAAAGGGGGGAAAGGCTTTTGTAATAAAGGTTACAAGTAAAGGGAGTACTTTTTATGCATGTCTGTGACTTCCCATACATCACAGCGTATGTGCGTTTGCACATCATAAACACTTCAATAGCGCAGCTTCAGATCGGCATAACGTGAGGTAAAGGCAATTATTCTTTAAAGGAGGCCCGAGCAGAAACATCACTTTTGATGCCAGTGGTAGAACGGAAAGTCACTCCTTGCTATGGTTCTGGCTTAAGCTATTCCGGCAAAATAAGTGCCACCAGAAAACGGCACAATTTAAGTGTGTGACCTCCCAGAAAGGCGAAATAGCGATTCTTGTGCAAGACAAGGTGGTACGTTTTCATTAAAATTTTTGTGCAGGTGCGATGTCATACATGACGCAAGTGCTTTGTTAGAGTGACTGAAACACCCACAGCTTCACTGTTTGGGGCACTAAAACGCGCCATGTGCATCGGTACTCTCTGACAACCTACCAAGATATGATAATGTGAGATACGTCCTAGTGGAGGGCTCCGAAATTTTGGACAATCTGGTGTTTTTTAATGTGCACTGACCTAACGCGGTCTTTACCATTTCGCCTCCACTGTAAAGTGACAGCCTTGACTGGGATCTAACCCTCAATATACCCACTGTTTCAATGAAGCGGACTGCATACATCGCACTATAGTGGGCACTGTTTTTCATGCACTTGAGTTATACAATATATATAAATAAACTCGGCCTGTTTTTCATGCAGTGTACCACTAATTTTAACTAGTGCAAGCTTTGTTTGCTTGTTCGTCTATTAATCTATCCCCTATAAGGAGCACGATGTCTTCCATAAGAATCTTTTTTTCGCTGGCATCTGCAACTGAACTGTGCCCCTAGGAGGCCACTAACGTGCATTGTGCAGTTTCACAGTGTTACCTATTTTGCCAGAACCACTTTTACCGGAACCAGAAGCCACTCCCTCTCACTCGCTCCTTTCGTCTCGCCATAGCATAATGAGTGTGACTGTTACGATGTTTTGCGTGGAGACTTGTCATTCAGAACTAAGATGTCGGGACAGCTTCTGTAGATTTTAAAGGTTACAGACCTTGCATCTGACTGGTGACAAGTGAGGCACATGGGCGCGTGCTGTGGGGATCTGGGGTCCCGGAACCACACTATATGAGGAACAGCTCGTAAGCCAACCACACGGGTTTTTGGTAGCGTGCTGACACTTCACTTTAAAACAAAAATACGAACATATGTCAACGTAATCTGAAAGCAAAAAATGGGTGGTGCAATTGCTTGGAATTCTCGAGAGGCTAGATTTACCGCCAGTCAGTAACATCCTCTTCCTGCTCCTGCTTTCTAGAGAAAATGTGTAAGAAAAGCAATGAAAACACCTTAGCTCTATTCCACGCACAGTCACTGCAAATTACTTCCGAAACAAGCAGACTAGTTTGCAACGCTACTCCAGGGAACTGAAAGTTATCTGAAATGCAACATTGTCGAACGTTTTGAGTAGACCATGTACAGGTAACAGCGAAAGATGAAATAGTGCGGAACATAATGAGAGTGAACAGCTTTGTTTTACTAAGCGCAGCACCTCGTGAAGCGGATGGCGAGAAAAGGAGGAATTTTCACGAGGTATCATCACTCACACAATTTAGATATATTCTAGATGATCAACGTCTCAAACTTCTTTAAACACATATCATTAGTATTTGAATATGCTAAAATGTTCCAGATGTCTTGCTGCGCGTTCTGCTCAGGCACATGTTTAAACTGTTTATTTTTTAAAACGTTCATTTGTTCATGACACTTTGCATCAAGCACGACAAAACCTTTTTGAAGTGATGGAGCCAGATTGTAAGTACAAAGCTAGTAAAAAGTAATTGCAGTATTGTTTGTCGAAGAGCGATTTGGCATATCTTCTTACAATGATGAAGAAAGACAGTGAAAACTAGACGCACGTTTTTACTTCAAAGCAGGCTTTATTCACCATGTCCTTTAAAGATCCCGGCTGTGGTCCTGTTATGTGCTTATCTCTTGCATGATCTATAGTCACGCGAGAAGACGACGACGAAGTGTCTATTTCATAGAACGCTTGTACCCTTGTCTCAAATTTTCTATTTGTTTTACCGCAAATTCTGGGAGCTGCTGCTCCCTCCTTGCGAGAATGGATGAAAAAGCCTCTCAGAATTTTCGAGGTGGACAACCGCTACGTCTGGCAGCGGCTAGGAAACGTGGAACCACTTCAAGTAGCACAGACAGCGAGGCAACAGAGCTCTATTACGACGGTTTCGAGTCATCGGATGACGACTACACAGTCGTCATGAGCCGTAATGCAAAAAGAAGACTGCTACGAACATCGTCGACGACGAGTATATCCACCGTGCAGGCTACAACGCAGCGTTGGCCACACACTATACTCTTCATGGCTGTGGACCCTTCAGCCAACCTACGGCGGCTTAACAGGCAAGTCCTCTCTGCATACCTCGAAGGACTCGCTCCAAATGAAATTAAAGACGTCAGGATCAACTCACGGAAGAATATTCTGGCAGTTTATGTTCTACACCATAGTGCGCTGCAAAGCCTGCAGAACATCTCGGAAATCGACAGAGTGACAGTCAAATCAGTGATCCCCACTGACTGTAAGGGCAGTGTTGGCGTCATTCATGACGTGGACATTTCCATTCTCGCTGACGATTTCCCAATCTTGATAAATCCAACTACAGACGACATCCTCATCAAGCACATCACAAGGCTTGGTCAGTCACGATGCCTGAAGATTGTTTTTGAGGGAGACAGTCTTCCCCCACACGTCAAAGTTGGCCACGTTCGCCATCAGGTCTGTCCATACATACCGAAGCCCCTACAATGCTTCAGATGCTTCAAGATGGGACATGTCAAAGGAGTACGTACCAGCAATGTCGTGTGCCCGTGGTGTGCCGAACCTCATTCAGAAGACACCTGCCACGCAACTGCGTTCAAATGCTCCAATTGCCACGGCGCTCATAAAGCGTCGTCTAAAGATTGCCCACAAGTGAGAAATGAACGCGCGGTGCTGAAACGCATGGTGCGCGACAATTCAACGCACAGGGAAGCCGCTGCTACTCTCAGGCGACGTCGGCGTCGCCACAGAAGATCATCACGCAACGTGACATCTGCCGACATAGACCCGTCATCTCAAGCAAGAAGAACTGGCCCCCCATCGTCAAGCTCTGCGAAGACCGATACACCGAAGACAGAACCAGGGTCAAGACTCCCACATCGTGAAGAGTGGTCATCACTTCCACAAACACAGCCTGTTTCAGAGGTGCATCGATCCCCGCCAACCTCGATGCCATCACGAACCACTGATGAAAAGACAACTGAGGATCGCCAGGTCATCAACATGTTGCAGACCCTTATGAGCGCAATGCGCATGCTCCTAAGCAACATGAACACCCCATCAGCGCAGAGCGCACTCCAAGTGCTGGACACTTTGAGTGTGGTGCTTGCAGCTCTAAGGTAAAACGATGGCCCGCAACATGTTATCCTTTCGCGAGGAGGTCAAGAACGCATCTGTCCTTCAGTGGAATGCCAGAGGACTTAGGGCGCGTATGTCCGAGTTCCGGCAATATGTCTTCACAAACCAGTTCTCCATAATTGTGATTTGTGAACCGAACCTGTCGGCCCAGATGAGACTGTCTGGATATGGGTGCTTGTGTTCATACGGCGCGACTTAACTTATGTTCATCACCCTGTACCCCCTGACGAAGAAAACCAGTACGTTTTCCTAACAGTAAAAAACAAGAAGACCACATTCACCATCATCGGAGCCTACTTACATCCATCAAGTCGTCTAGACCGAGAGCGCTTGCGCGGAATTTTGCATTCAACTCTCCACCCATGGGTGATAACTGGTGACTTCAATGCCCCCCACTACTTATGGGGAAGCTCCAGGGTCAACACTAGAGGTAGACAGTTAGTGTCTTTCGCTTCTGAATGTGAACTTATCCTCGTGAATGATGGCAGCCCTACTTATCTGCGCGGATCCGCCTATAGCAGTTGCCTGGACCTCACTTTCGTCTCACGCTCGTTCACACGGAGAGTGCACTGGTTTTCGGATTTGGAAACAAGGGGTAGTGACCACATCCCAACATACCTGAAGATTGACGGCTTTCCAAGTCTCAAGTCCTCCAGAGCCGTCTGGTGCGCCGATTGGCAAGAATACAAGTTCATCATGGGAGACTATGTTGGCGCCTCACCTTTTAACCTAGACGACGCAATGAAGAGTGTCCTACAGTCAACGACGCGTTCGCTTCCGGTGAGCTCATCTCGCACTGATATGGACATTGATCTCAAGAAACTCCGAGCGATTCGTCGTCGTTCAGAGTGACGTTATAGACGCACGAGGTCACTTGATGATCTGAGAGTGGCCAGACGCACACAAAAGAAAATACAGCGTCACATAGACAAGTTGGCCAAGCAACGATGGGTATCTTTTTGCGAGTCTTTGAATCCCAGGAAGCCTCTGTCACTAATCTGGAGAACTGTCCGGGGTCTTCGTACAACCATTACTTAGCGCTACCCATTAAAATCTCTGGCACTTCACTTACGCTGTGAAGAGATTGATGTCGCAGATTCCTTCTGTCGAAGGATTGCGTGCGGCTCAAATTCAACTGGGACAAAGACGCCCGACTTTTCTGTATCCTCACGTGATCCCCGAATGGAGATTTCGTTTTCAATGGACGAACTAAAGGCTGCGCTTGCTTTGGGTAGACGTTCTTCAGCGCCAGGACCTGACGGCATCACTTACCGCGCTCTGTGTCACCTAGGAGATCAAGCTCGGCAGGCACTCTTGCAGCTGTACAACGACTCCTGGCAAACTGGCATGGTTCCACAGGAATGGAAGTCAAGTCGCCTGATTCCACTTCTCAAAGCCGGCAAGTCACCCTTGGACATCTCCTCTTACCGCCCGATTGCCCTCGCGAGCTGTGTGGAAAAAGTTATGGAAATGATGATTTTAACGCGTCTGGAATGGTACTTAGAATTCTACGAAATATATCCAGATGCCATGTCCGGGTTCAGACGAGGCCGCTCGTCAATTGACAATGTAGTTGACTTGGTGAGATATGTAGAACACCAGAAGGCCTGCAAGCGGTTATCTGCTGCTCTATTTCTTGACGTTAAAGGGGCCTACGACAATGTCACCCACGAAGCCAATCTCAGTGCACTAGAAGGAGTGGGACTCGGTGGCAGGATATATACGTGGGTTCAGAGCTACTTACAGAATAGATCATTTCACGTGCAGACAGAGAATGGCCCGACACCCGAGTATTACTGCAGCCGAGGAGTCCCGCAAGGTGGAGGGCTAAGCCCGACGCTGTTCAACCTAACACTCATTGAACTAGTTGGCAAGCAACCAAGCAGTGTACGATTTTCCATTTATGCTGATGACATCTGTGTGTGGACATCAGGTGTGACTCGACTTCAACTTCGCGCTCGACTTCAGAAGGCAGCATCAGTGACATCGAACCACTTACGCAAACAAGGGCTTGAAATCGCAAGTGAGAAGTGTGCAGTCGTGGCCTTCACCAGAAAACCAATGTCCGCTTACGGCATATCAATTAACGGGCAGTTGGTGTCATGCAGCCGGAGTCACAGGTTCTTGGGAGTCGTAATCGACCGAAACCTGTCTTGAACACCCCACGTAAACTACGTGAAAAAGCAGCTGACTGCCATTTGTCACTTATTCAGGTTTCTTGCTGGGAAAAGTTGGGGAATGTCTGTCGAGTCTATGTTACAGCTGTACAAGGTATTATTTACTGGATTCCTGCGGTATAGCCTACCTGTTATATCTAACACATGCAAAACGAACCTGCGCACAATCCAAAATATTCAAGCCCAAGCGCTTAGGATATGCCTTGGTTTACCCCGCTGCGCATCGAAAGCTGAAACAATTGCCATTGCACAGGACTACTCGATCATGACGCACATCACCATTGAAACGATGCGTACGTACCTCAGGCAACATGCTAGGAATCCTTCCCACCACTTAGCAACCCTCGCTACTGAGAGGCCCCGCACGAAATTTAGTGCAATTGTCTGCGCTCATCGTGCGTCGTTTACGTCAGGTTTTACGCCTGCTGAGAAACTGGTGTATCCTCCGTGGTGCCTGACACTTCCACAAGTACGTGTTTCAATTCCAGGAATACAGAAATAATCAAATTTGCCTTCATCAGCCCTAAAACAATTGAGCTTGAGCCATCTGCACGAAATGTACAACCACCACGTGCACATATACACCAATGGTTCAACCACAGCGTCTGGTTCTGGTGGTGCGGTGGTGATTCCAGCTAGAGGAATCACTCTGCGAATCAAACTGTCACATGCCACTACGTCCACAGCGGCAGAACTTGCGGCTTTGCGTGGCGCCATAGAGTACATCAAATCCCAAAGACCTTGTAAATGGGTGTGTTTTCCGACTCAAAACCAGCCCTACAGAGCATGCAGTCAGTCCTTCGACGAGGTTGCCATGAACAATTAACTTACGAAGTTGTCAAGCTCGTTCACCACGTCACAGAAACAGGCCACGAGGTCAAGTTTCAGTGGCTTCCTGGCCAATGTGGGATCAGTGGCAATGATTCCGCAGACAACGCGGCTCGTACATCGCACCAAGAAGAACACACTCTTCCGATTCCTTTGTCAAGGATTTACGCTGCAAATCAACTTCGTCACCTGGCACGTAGTCTGAGTCTGCAGGAGTGGAACACCCCAAGTATAAGACATACGAAACTATACCAAATAAACCCTCGACTGGAACTTCGACCTCCATCCGGACTTCGTCGACGTGAAGCTTCACTTTTTTGTCGCCTATGTTTGGGGGTTGCCTTTACAAAAGCATATAGAACCCTCATCGGATTGACCGACAATGCGGAATGCGACGTCTGCTGCACCAAAGAAGACATCGACCATCTGATATGTCATTGCCCTCGATTTGCCTCTGAAAGACAGAAGCTTTCGGACGCATTGCAACAATTGGACGATCGGCCACTCTCTGTGCAGATGCTACTGGAACACCGTCATCGCCTTTCGTCGGCTAAAAAAGCAGTCAAAGCTGTCTTGTGCTTTTTGAGGACTACAGGCCTATGTGACCACCTTTAACTTTTGTGTAGTGCCACCGCTGCATACGCGCCAGCCGAATGACTGACAATCCTCTTTTTTTTTCTCTCTCTCTCTGTCTCTTCTCTTTCCTCTCTCTCTCTCTCATCTTTATGCCCCCTTCCTATTCCCCCAGCGTAGGGTAGCAAACCGGGCATGTGCCTGGTTAACCTCCCTGCCTTCCCTCTTGTTGTTTACCCCCCCCCTTATAGTCACGCTGTGCTCTTCATACAAATAAGTATGCCGGAGAATTCTAAATAACTTTTGGTAAAAAGATGCTGTTATTGTACACTTAATTTCAAGTGTATACAATGTATACTAGTTACCAAAATAAATGCAAATAATTTATGTCGAATACCGCAATAAAGTTAGTTCAAAATATTAACAACAGTACAACACTATATTTTCTTTTGAAGGATTCACATCTGCTTATGATTGTATGGACGTAAGTTTTTTTTTTCGTTTTCACGATGACTTTTGTGTATTCCACAACATGCAATGCCCGACCTTGTCTTTACGTATTAGTCTCTTTGCGGCAACAATAACATAGCTGTAGTGAAGCATGCTTTACATACATGCAGTACCGTTAGTTTGGCAGAATTTTGAAGAAACCGAGAAAGAATTTTATTGTACTTTCTAGCGAAATTCGAAAGTAGTTTGTGACTTTTATAGCCCGACCATACAATTTATTTAAAGTTTTAAACTGCGATTAGCTTTGCTGTGTGGGCAATTGAGCGTAACAAGAAAACTATTGCGGAGTAAATATGCACATTGATTGTAAGTGTATATTATGGGCCTTCTGTACTCTCCACACGCCAGCGAAATTGACATGAGTGTTCACAAGCAGCTAGAATGTTTGTGCTTTTTCTTCATGAAAAAATAAAGTTAGCAGGATTCATTACACGTTCGTCTAAGGAGAAAGGTATTTTCTAAAAAAACAAAGCGCTGAATGAATGCAAAAACACAGGAAGTGAGAACAAGGACATGTTCTAGACCTCACCTCATGTGTTCTTGTGTTCAATAAACGATGTGTTTTGTACCGTATCTTTACCAACGAGCTCGTCTAAACATCATTTGAAGCCATTGGAGTGAAACAACTTTATTTGGTTTACGACAGGCACGGCTTACCTAGACATAACCTGACTAGGCCAGCTCGTGGATTTGCTTTTTTCTTCTGAGTCAATCTATGCACAGTACACCGCAGCTTTCTTAGAACCCTCCGCAACATGCACGAATTCGCACTACCTCTAGAACAGGAGGCATTCCAGGTTTTCTGCCCCTTGACTTGTTTTACGTTGCTTCCGTGATCGGTCCCGTTCGCAACGCCTTCTCTATCCCTAGCTTAGCTTTGTGTCGTGGTGGGCACCTCAACAATGCCGCAAATGAAGAAGTGTGAAGGTCCGTAACATTGACCCCTTTATATTTTCCTAGAATGCCTACAGCAAGTACAGTAGCGAAGAGCTTCTCTATGCCGTAATTCTTCACTTTGCGTATTGACGATGCACCCAGTACTACGTTGGTATACCTGCACACTTTGTTAAGGCTGCTTATCATGGTGATAGTTAATTATGCCTAAACGCTATGTCATGAGTACGCCTTTATATTGCATACTCGTTGAACAGTTCCCATATTTTAACGCCTGGTTGCAATTCTACGACTCTATCACGCAATATTAGATGGATTAAGATGAATCCTTGGACTACGTGCTATTCATACTCGATTAATGTTTATTTTTACTGAGCGATTTCATGCACGGGCGAGGCTTTGTGTTGGAAGATCTGCTTGCCTCATGGAACACTTAGTTTCAATTCTGAATGTAACCAAAAAATAGATTTTCATTTATTTGATCCAGTCTGAAATTTTAGCTCACGTACAACCAACTTTCTGCTCGCAATCAACGACAGTGACGTCGAAGTCAATGCCGACACCTGAGTCTCTGCGAAACGGCCTCTAAACCATTATCGCTAAACTCTGTCGGCTAAGCAAAACAATGTATACTAAAAAAAGTAACGAGAGTTAAAATAGCACCATGCCTCTTTTTTTCTCATTATCGCATTATTGAGCTATTTTGTTCAATATACCATGCCTTATCAATTCATCTCTGCAAAAGTGTTACAAGACAAATTATAAGTGCACCTTTCACAATATGTAACACAGTAAGGTTGATGATAATGTGTTTTTGCTTGTAAATATTGGCAATGTCACCATTAGTGTGCATAGAGCTATTGATGTAAACAATATTGACACTTTTGAACACACAAAACTGAGGAAAAGTTGTAATGGCGATTCATTCTGCAATGCTTCACCAAGTCTCTTCACTTGAACAAAGTCGCAAGGATATTGGCAACATCAGCAAAGCATACAAGTGTACCTCATTCGGAAAGACAATTTCAAATACAGCAGAAGCAAGATAAACAAAGTGCATCAGGCGAGAAAGAAATCTGGGGAATTTCTAATAGAGACATCGTTCTCTTAAATTGAGCAGAATTTAAAATTGCCTCCAAAGTTGCTGTCAAAGTTTGTCTTGTGATTTTTTTAAGCGAAAAGAAGTATATCGAAATTTAAGCAAAAAGAACCACTTCCAATGCTGTTGCTATGCACAAACTCTGCACCAGCTCA
Source organism: Rhipicephalus microplus (assembly GCF_013339725.1). Classification (NCBI taxonomy): domain Eukaryota; kingdom Metazoa; phylum Arthropoda; class Arachnida; order Ixodida; family Ixodidae; genus Rhipicephalus; species Rhipicephalus microplus. Next base: position 7,196 of record NW_023609362.1, on the reverse strand, counting down.
ATAGATCTCTAGTTGCATCTCTATCACGAATCGATGACTTGCCGTTGTTGCAACTGCAAGATTCCAGAAGTATCGGTGCACACGACATGCTGAGAAAGAGAGCGAACAATCTGCTTGCTGTTGCGCCCTTTTCCATTTCGTAGCGACTCTTATTCTTGTTCTGACTGTTCAATGAGCCTTTATTTCTTGAGCTGCACCATCTGTTCACCAAAGTAGAAAGCTCTCTAGGTTCCATTGCGCAGCTACGTGAGAATTCGGGCACCGCTTATATGTTTGAGATCCCCGTACGTTCAATGCATGAACGTATTTTTTCATCAGTTCTCAGCAGCTTGATGGCAACTTTTAAACTCCGTCTTTCAGTCATTTCGTTCTCGCATATAAACACGCTTGAACTTTTCCAATACCAGCTCTAATCTTGAAGTACTGCGGCGAAAATGCTTGTGAGCATTCGAAGAAAGGTGAGCAAGCCGAATCGTTCACACAAGAAGTGTCTGTACCCTGCGCTTTGCTTGTTTTGGTTTCATATATGCATGAATTAAAACGTTTCATCTTACTTATGCATGAAATAAAGAGGTCGTCGGATGAATGCCGCATGAATAATGCGGCCAACAGTAGTCGGTTGTTGGCCCGTGAATCGGAATACGAGTATCAACCACACAACCTGAAAGAACGTCGAAAGAAGGTGGCATCAAAGCAGCATACAAAAATATCATAGGTGGGTGGGAATGACTGCATGAACCAACCAAGCCATCGCAGTAATGCAAAAGATACGCAGTGAAAAAGCGGAAAGGGTAAAAAAGAACAACTGCCTATTGCAAGCTACCAAAAAGAAGGTGGGGAAGCAATACAACGTAATGAAACATGGTGAAAGCAAACAGGTGACTGAACGCAGACGTGCGACCAAACGAGCAAGCAACGTGCTTCTGGGGCTCGTCGAGATCAAATTCAAGGAGTCGTGGTAGTCCTTACCAAATATATGGGTACAAAGCCCACTGCTGAAAAAACAGCATTCACTAAGAGCGCACCACAAATGGCATTTATAGAGCTATGCCCATTAAAGCAAGATACCCTATCACCCGCTGAGCAATAACCCTAAGATTTAAGTGGTACTTTGAGCACATCACATAAGGGGGCAGGACCTCTGTCAAGCTGAAGCAGCTTTTAGTCCTGTTCTCTCTCTTTTGAGTGTGAATAACAATAAAAATTGAATTGATCTGAATCTTCGAGAGTTGGTAAATATGAAAAATTCGCAGAGTTAAATTTACATTGTATACGACAGTCATTCACATATTCATCATTTCATTTCATTTCATTTATTGATACTGTCAGCCCTTTGCGTGCTATTACAGGAGTGGAGTTGATTCATATAAAACAGAAATGTGCATAAGAGAAACATAAGAAAAAGAACCTTAACTACTGGAACAAATCATTTCAGAGCACATACAACAAATATATCATAATGACTAAGCATATAGTTTACAGAGAAGTTAGTGAAAAGTAAGAAATGAGAGCATCACTGCCGAAATACACATCATATGTTGCGCATAATAAAACACATAATAAATATCATATCCTAGTTACAAAGCACGTAATTCATACATATTCACAATCTTAGCGCATGGTATCAGAGTGCACTATATGTTTTATTGCTTCTAAAAAGTCAGTAAGCGATTTGATTTTTACAACCAAATCTGGTAACTAATTCCACTGCAGAATCGCCCTGGGGAAGAAGCTGTACCTGAAACAGTCATTTTGAACTTTGGGGGCCGGTATGTACATACTGTGTCTGTGTCTTGACGTTTCTTGTGTTTTGATTTCAAAGTACCTGTCGTAGCTTATTTTAACGTGATTATTAACTATCATGACAAGAAATTTCAGCCTTTCATATTCGGCGCGTTTTTGTAGAGGTAGGATCTCTCCAAGTTTGCATAATTCGATAGGTGAATGGAAACGACGGTTTTTATTAAATATAAACCTAGAACTAAGTCGCTGTATATTGTCAAGTTTCAAAGAGTTAGATTGGGTATAGGGATCCCACACTACTTTAGCATATTCGATTATGGGTCTTAGCAAAGTTTTATATGCTGAAGTTTCAACTTCGGGAGAGGCACAGTGGAGGTTACGTATCAGGCTCCATAACACATTGTTAGATTTGGAACTAAATTCCTCAACATGAAGATTCCAACGCAAGTCGGGTGTAAATATGAGACCCATGTATTTATATTGCTTAGCCTGAGCAAGTTCGTGACCGTTAATACTGTACGGATAACTAAGAATGTTCTTTTTTCTAGAAATGGACATAAAAACAGTTCTTGTTGGGTTATGCTGCATGTGCCACTGATCACACCAGTTTTTAATTTTCTCTAAGTTAAGATTAAGTTCGGCCTGGTCGCACGGTGACTGTACATTTTTGTATAGTATGCAATCGTCAGCAAACATTCTTATTTGTGTAGTAATATTTTTTGGCAGATTGTTTATAAACACCAGGAACAAGAGGGGCCCCAAGACACTACCCTTCCGGCACCCCAGATACCACCGGCGATAAACCAGACTGGTGGTGCCCTAGTTGGACATATTGTTCTCGGCGTGCAAGATAAGAACTAAACCACCGGTCGAGGGCAGAATTTTTAAAGATACTATCGATTTTAAGTAATCAAAAGCCTTATCAAAAACACCTTATCAAAAGCCTTTGCGAAGTCTAAAACTATTATGTCAGTTTGTCCACGGGTAATAACTGTGCTAGATAAGTCGTGTACAAGCTCATTAAGCTGAGTAACGGTGGATAATTCTTTCCTAAAACCATGCTGACAGGAAACAATTAAATTATGTTCTTAGAGATAGGTTAGCAAGTGCTTTGATACAATGTGCTCTGATATTTTTGAACAGGTGCTTGTAAGCGATATAGGTTGGTAGTTGCTAGCATGAGATGTGAAACCCCCTTTGTGTATGGGTACAATTTTTGCACGTTTCCAAGCACTGGGAAAAGAGCCACTATTAACGGATGATTGAAAAATTTCTGTTAAAAATTTCGATGACCATTCGGCATATCTATAAAAGAATTCATTTGGAATATTGTCATGACCAGGGCTTTTTTGGTATTTTTATGAAGCAAGAGGTTTAGAACGCCCTCTTCAGTGATGCTTATATCCTGAATAGGAATCCTATCTAAGGAATCGCTTATGTTGGGTACTGTAGGACCGCGGTAAGAATTCGTAGCGCGGCAATTTTTGTTTGCTTTTATTTGCTTTGCGGCGTAAGCTTAAGAAGGCATGTCAGCCGCGGTCTGCCAGCGTTGCTTGAGTGACAAGCGGTTGAAGCGCGACCGACCGGTTTTGCCACGAGCGCAGACACGCGGCGCCAGCATATTGCCCTGCTTTGTCGACGGTCCAGCGTTTCCAGTTACTACTAACTCAAAGAAAAGGGAACCAACCCGGGCAACGAAAGGGTTGAGATTGTAAACGTCGTTGCGACGGCCCCCTAATTGCCTCTCGGAACTGGCAGTCGGCGCATCAACGGGCCTCTTCCGAGACCCCGCGCACCGCGGTGACTCCTCGCATCGGTTCGGCGTATGGCCCGGCCACGTACTGTTTGCGCGCCTGCAAAATCGGCAGCGCGCGTTGCGAAAACTCTGAAGTCACCGACGACCTTTTTCTGCCGGGTCGGCTTTGGTCCAGTGACTCTCAGAAGCGGGCTCGCGACACGGGAAATGGTGACGGTCGCCCGTTCGACGCCTGGGTTTCCTATTGTTGAATCGGGCATGTCTTCGACTACATCCCCGTTTATCTGGGCAAAGGAACGCGTAAGCAGAAATATGCGCGGTCAGCGAGCGGTTCCTCGTACGGCGCACAGAGGCAAAAGGATTATAGCCCCGTTGTCAAGAAATTGACGTGGTAGAGCGAAATCGCCCTATGGCCGCACTACCGAGTACAGCTAGCTCTGTCTAAATAATTGTGCGCCGCGAAGCTGGCCCTGGCCTCTATGCTTTTTCTAGTTTTGTTTTATTCACGTTTTGGTTGTTGTGTGGTTTGGGGAGAGTGCATAAGTCCCACGTGCACGAAGGCGGGATCCTCGTGGCGTTTTTTTTAATGTACCCAATGTACTGTCCAATCAGAGGACAAGCAATGATTATGTGCCGAGAGGTGGTAAGGGCGGAGCGCCAGGAAGAGATAAGAAGAGGCCCCGTGGCTCCGCCAGGGGTTCTGAACCGAGCTTGCGGTGTTAGGCACCATCGGCTCCGCCGAACCCCGTAGGGTCGCCCTACAGAAGTCGGTTCATTTCCAAGTTGTTTATTCTTTTCCTTTTTTTTGTAACATTGATGTCCATTGTTTTGTAAAATCTGTAATACAATGTTTTCTCAGCCATCTAAAACTTCTTTCAGCGTTTGCTTCTGCTTCCTCGGCAAGCGTCCCGCAGGCCAATAGCCGCTATCGGGATAAGCGGCGTACGGTTCTTCTCCCCACTTTTGCTACACCACCACGAATTAAACGCCTCTGCCTGATCCTTGCTACTTCTATGATTAGACATCAGTTAAACTTATGTAATAAATGGGTTGCTACATAAACATAGTTCTTGTCTTGTCGGTAAACTATTCTTTGGTGACTCTTTGAAATATCCTTTGTTTGGAACATGAGTGCTACTGTTTCCAGTGCGTGTAAGGCTCCAAGCTATACTCTGTCAACCAAAACACTGAAAATTTCAAGTATTTTTGCTGTTATTTTGATTGTTATTACATTTTTGCGACTAAGTATACTTACTTTACCAGGTCATGGTGCCATCCTGAAAAATTGCTTCTTGCGATAAGTACAAGATAATTCATAAAAATCTTTTACCAGTCGGATACTGGGAGGGACTTGTTCTTTACCATAATGAGCAATATGAAAGGGAACACTGAAACTACCTTCTGAAGGTCACAGTGGCTAGAGGCAGTTCGAGAGCGTACAAATGTTCATAATAATATGCTAAAGCGGAAATGAATCTCTTGCAATTCAGTACGTCACGTGCATATCGACACATTAAATGATTGCTGATTGATTATGAATCCCACGTCCCCTTTCATTTTGTCCACAACTGTACCTTGTTGACACGCCGTATTGTAAAACAATGTGTGTGCCCTCTCAAAAAGGTTTTTCTCAATTCATTTCGCTGCATTCACTAGGAGATCGAGCTATCTACTTCACCGTGGTACAAAACATTTATCCGACTGGTAAAAAATCTTTTACCAGTCGGATACTGGGAGGGACTTGTTCTTTACCCTAATGAGCAATATGAAAGGGAACACTGAAACTACCTTCTGAAGGTCACAGTGGCTAGAGGCAGTTCGAGAGCGTACAAATGTTCATAATATAATATGCTAAAGCGGAAATGAATCTCTTGCAATTCAGTACGTCACGTGCATATCGACACATTAAATGATTGCTGATTAATTATGAATCCCATGTCCCCTTTCATTTCGTCCACAACTGTACCTTGTTGACACGTCGTATTGTAAAACACTGTGTGTGCCCTCTCAAAAAGATTTTTCTCAATTCATTTCGCTGCATTCACTAGGAGATCGAGCTATCTACTTCACCGTGGTACAAAACAAAGATTTTTTCTTCTTTCACTTATATTTCTCACACATAAAACGATGGCAAAATTCAACCTATATTTCTTTCAAGGTGCGGTATAGAGTTCGCTTGTTATCTTTTAGAATGAATACATTCGTTCTATAGAGCTTCTTTGATTTCTTGTGATATCCGTCACGATGGCGCAGTGGTTACGGTACTGAGCTGCTGGTCCGCAGGTTGCGGGTATGATCTCGGCAGCGGTGGTTGCATTTCAATGAAGGTGGAATGGTAGACACTGTGTACTGTGCGATCTCAGTGCACGTTAAAGAACATCAGATGGTTAAAGTTCCCGGAGCCCTCCACTACGTGGTCTATTGTAATCATACTGTGTTCGGATGTAAAACCACGAATATTATTATTGATTTATTGTGAGGCATGGAAGAGCGGCAGTGGGGGCTTTACGTCGCGCTATGTACCGTGTCAAAACCCCACCATAGGTTCCACCTTCTATTCTTCTTTCTTTTTTCACTATGTATCTTTGTCGCTACATAAATCTTTTAGATAAGTAATGCAATAGCAAATGAAGAGAATTGAAGGCTAAATACTTGGGGGTGATACGTGTAGATCAAAGGGAAGTCTTGAAGTCCATCGTGATATCGTTTGTTGAGAGCAGATAAGCTGCGCGATGTGTCTTTTAAGTGAGGCTGACAGCCGTAAAGTCTTTTGGCCTCGGTCGCTAAAAACAGAGCAAGGTTTTTATAGCCTAGTTGTCTTTTGATGCCATACTTCTTTCTTTACCTATGCATTTGGAGCATGTTGACTTTTCAACTTGCAGCATTAGAATAAATGGGGAAGCCATTACAGGTAAAAATGGTTCTGGAATGGAAACTTGGTGACGCAAACTATTCTTGTTTAAAGCTTCGGTGTACCTCTTTATCTTGTTTAAAATGCATGGTTCAACGAAGGTCTCAAAGGTACTCTAAAGTCAAGCATAAGAGTGAAAGCTCAATGTATAGCAACATATAAAACGACAATATGATCAACATCAGTGCCTTACTTACCGAGAAATTGAGGTAAATGCACAAGGATATATATGCCACAGCAGGACATTCTAATAATCCCGATGGCGTCAGATTAATTGCGTACAATTACTTAGTCGTAATCGATCTAGCTGCACTATACAAAGAATCTTCCGTGCGTCAAGGGACAATAAAATGCTGCTTGTTCCTTTCTGTTTGATTCACGGAAAAAAACAACCGCCGAATGTTACTATGGGGACTAGTGCGAATTGTTAAAAAAATCATCTTATCGTGGGTAAATTGGACAGGTCGTGCCATCCAGCTGGGCCCAGTTGCACCAAAACACGTCTGCCATCTCGAAGCCATTGGCACAAAATTGATCAATGGTGGTTGTTGCTGCTCTGGTTCCCACTGCTTTCGTTATGCTTCTACTACTGTTGGCGGCCGTGCAGTAAAGACGACCAACGTTTTGCACGAAACAGTGACGTGAGACATTCTGCTTCTTGAGGCGAATAAGTCGAAGTACGCTAATCTAATGCGGACCAAAAAAAAACGTGAATTTATTTCCGAATAAGTCCTTCCTTTGCACAAAAGTAACACTGAGGTTTCTGGACTGCTATCTCACACAATA
>NW_023609361.1:0-19298 GCF_013339725.1 Rhipicephalus microplus | reverse complement strand
TGACTCACGTGACGTCATTACGCCTATCACACACGCACGTGGTGTCCTAAGATGTCTTCATGCATATCAATAGAAACGTCTGTGAGAGGGCAATAACTTGAACGCTGTCACTAGGCTTAGTGACGTCATCACTAGTGACTTATGTGACGTCATCACGCCTATCACACACGCGCGCGTTGTCCTAACCTGTATTCATGCATACCAAACGAAACGTCTGTGAAATAGCAATAACGTCATACTTATCACTCGGCCAACCGACTTGATCACTAGTGGCTTACGTGACGTCATCACGACTAACACTCACGCAAGCACTCTTTAACGTGCCTTGATGAGTATCAAACGAAACGTCATTGAGAAGGTCGTTGCAGGTAGCGTCTGCTAGTAAAAAACTGACTGCTCGCGCTGCACAGCCATTCACCGGCTAACCGGTATATTGTCGCGGGTTATAAATTACAGGGGGTTTATTTAAAAGCACGAACAGTAGAACTCGTAGAGACGCTCTCAAAAAAAGGCCGCTAAGATTGTCGTCTTCTTCACTCGCCTGCGCTGCGCCTCTCGAGCAAATCCGCATTCTTCGTTGTCATCCCTATATCGCCGCTAAATGCAGCTATGCAGGCGGCATTACCCTCCCGGCAGAGTGAGCGTCGTCCTGATGCTCAACAGATAGAGATGCGGCCAGCGGGTGTTTACATTACTGAGAATGGTAAAGTTTCATGCGGACCACGTGCACTGTCTCAGGCAGATGCTGGCGACGTTTTGGACAGGAGAAGGCGTCGGGCACGACTTCGTACGTCACGTCCCTAAGACGGCGCAAAACCTTGTAGGGTCCGAAGTATCGGCGTAGGAGTTACTCTCAGAGGCCTCGCCATCGTACAGGAAACCGAATCCAGACTCTATCTCATGGTTGGTAAGTGACGAATCGATGGCGAAGGTTGTATCTTTCGGCGTCAAGTTGCTGCTGGTTCATTATTCTGACGCGGGCAAGCTGCCTTGCTTCCTCGGCGTGCTCAGTCAAGTCTGCGGCGTCTGTCTCTGAATCATTGCAATCGTAAGGCAGCGTTGTAGTAGCTTCTCTGCAATGAGTTAGTGCGAAAGGCGTCATTTTTGTTGTTTCCTGGCGCGCCGTATTATACGCGAATGTGATGTACGGCAATATTCGGTCCCAATTCTTGTGTTCCACGTCGACGTACATGCAAAGCATGTTAGCAATTGTAGTAAGTCGTTCTGTAAGCCCATTCGTTTGTGGGTGGTACGCTGTCGTCTAACTATGCGCTGTGCCACTTAGCGTAAGCACAGTGCGCAAAAGCTTGGCTGTAAACGCGGTATCCTTGTCTGTTATGACGACAGCTGGAGCACCATGTCTCAGGACAATATCCTCAATAAAGAACTGGGCTGCTTCAGCTGCAGTGCCACTCGCGATTGCCTTGGTCTCCGCGTATCGGATGAGGTAGTCCGACGCCACTATAACCCATTTGTTGCCGCTGTCCGATGTTGGGAATGGGCCCAGTAGATTCATTCCAGTTTGAGAAAACGGAGTTTCTGGCACGGGCACAGGATGCCCAGCGGGTTTGACAGCTGGTACATTGCGCCACTGACAGTCAATGCATGTTCGGACGTAATGTTTCACCTGTGCTGCGATTCTTGGCCAGTAATATTTTTTTTGACACATGTCAGTGTTCTTGTGAAACCGAGTTGGCCCGCAGTGGCTTCATCATGGAAGGCTTGTAAAATTTCACTGCAGAGAGCTTCAGGAACTACCAGCAGATAGCTTCTACCTGTTAATGAGAAATTCTTTTTGTACAGAATTCCATCCCGTAAACAGAATGACGATAAGTTCTTCGAAAACACTCTTGGTGCATTGGTGGTTCGTTCGTTCAAGAATTCTATAAGCGAGTTGAGCTCCCGATCATCTTGTTGTTGCCGAGAAATGATAGCTGCGTCAACAACTCCTAAAAAGCCTGTGAATTGATCATCCTCTGTAGCCGGTGATTCCATCGGTGACCTTGACAAATAGGCGGCGTCTAAGTTTTGCCTTCTGGACTTGTAAACTACGGCCATGTCGCACTCTTGGAGCCGTAAGCTCCATCGTGCTAAACGTGCAGATGGGTCTTTCATGTTTATCAACCAACAAAGAGAGTGATGGTCACTTACTAATTGGAAAGCGCAGCCTTATAAGTACGGACGGAACTTTGCAACTGCCCAAACGACAGCCAGACGCTCCTTCTCCGTTGCTGAGTAGTCAGACTCGGCGCGTGTCAACGTTCTGCTAGCATAGGCAACTACTCTCCACACCATCTTGGCATTGGACAAGAACAGCACCTAGGAATCTCGCTGTTGCAGCTTGTTTAATATAAATGCGTAATATATATATATATATATATATATATATATATATATATATATATATATATATATATATATATATATATATATATAATGTGAGGAGGTTTATTAGCCGTTAAAGACAGCGACAAAACAGCGTGAAGAAGCGTCCAGCGATCGGCACAGCAACGAACCGAAGCACGAGCCGAGAGAGCCGGGCGTTGGCGATGCTGCTCGCTGCAGGCACATCTTCTTCACAATCGCCCTCGCTGAAAAAGGAGCCATCCTAGGCGACTTAAGAAGTTTCAGGCAAAGGCTCAGGATACGGTTTCAGTCGGGAAACGTGGACGATGTCACGTGCACGCCGGCGCATGTCGTCCGATCGGGAAACTGGTTCAATTAGGAAATTAACCAGAGAGGTTTTCTGCAAAACGGTGTAAGGCCCCTCGTACCGGGGGACAAGTTTCGAGGAGAGTCCCGGTGTTTCGGTATGGGATGGCAAGCCACACAAGAGACCCTGGGGCATAGCTGGGATCCGGAAGAGAGGTGCTACGGGTTTCTTTCTGGCGTTGTTGCGCTTCCGAGGTGAACGCACGGGCGAGCTGGCGGCGCTCTTCGGCTTGTCTAGCAGCATCGGAGATAGGTGGACACTCGGAAGCATCAGGACGGTAAGGAAGTAGGGTATCAATTGTATGGGAAGGCTCACGTCCGTAAAGAAGAAAGAAAGATGAGAATCCTGTGGCGGTTTGTATTGCGGTGTTATATGCGAACGTGACGTATGGGAGAACACGGTCCCAGTTGCTATGATCAGATGCCACGTACATTGAGAGCATATCACCTAGCGTGCGGTTGAACCGTTCCGTTAGTCCGTTAGTCTGCGGGTGATATGCTGTCGTTTTCCGATGAATGACGTGGCATTCCGAAAGCAGAGTTTCGACGACCTCGGAAAGGAAAGCGCGGCCTCTGTCACTAAGGAGCTCTCGAGGTGCACCATGTCGAAGGATAAAGCGTTGCAAAATGAAAGAGGCGACATCCTGAGCTGTAGCAATCGGCAAAGCGGCTGTTTCGGCGTAGCGTGTCAGGTGGTCAACCGCCACTATAATCCACCGATTACCATCTGGTGTCAATGGAAGGGGACCGTAAAGGTCAACGCCAACGCGATCAAATGGCTTGGCAGGGCATGGAAGTGGCATCAATGCACCAGTCGCACGTGGCAGTGTTGATTTACGTCGCTGGCAGTCAGGACAGCACTGCACGAATTTACGTACAAAATTGTACATGCCGCGCCAGTAATAGCGATGGCGAAGGCGTTCATATGTTTTGAACACTCCGGCGTGGCCACATTGCGAATTGTCGTGAAGGGAGGCGCATACTTGCGATCGTAAAGTGCGTGGAATGACGAGCAACCACCGGCGGCCATCGGGAGCATACACCCTAAGCCGAAATTCGACAAAGTTGGACTAACTGCAGTCGTTAAGCCAATGAACGAACGGTTCGTCCAACAGGGACTAAATGTGTGACAATGCGTGTCTTGCGCAAACGCCCGGCAATGAAGGGACCAACGGGGAGGGCAACTGCGCCGCGATCGCCTCCTGTCGATGCTGCACTGCAATGCTCGGCGTGGTCGGCGATCATGAAAACAAGTTAAATAGGCTATACGCCACTGTGAAAGTGAAGCACTATGAAACGAATAGAAGATGTTATGAGAGGAAAGTAGTACAACACGCTGTCAGTGCACACAGCAAGTGCCCTCGCGTTTCCACCATGCCGGCACGGGCGAGCCGAAGCCAAGTGAAAGTCTCCGCAAACACGGGCAATGCCGAGAACTCGCTTTAATGTGCTGAATAAGTTCGAACTACGGTGAACACTGACAATGCTAATAAAGGTAAGCTGTTCATCAGCGGTCGTGTACCCACACAGTGACCACAAGTTCAAAGCGATATATAGGAAAAGTAGGCTTCGTACGTCATCGGTATCAAGCGGGCTGCCGGTGTGAGTGCATTGCCGGCACAAGCGAAGGAAACGTCGCGTACAAGTTCACAAAAATAGTAGCTCAGGCAAACTTATGTCTTTTTATCCATGCGACAATCGTTATCAAAAATCCAACGTGTAGGCGATCGCGGATACGACTAATCGTGCGGCCAGCGGTACACAGGTTGTGCCTTACCAGCACGATGAAAGAACCGTGCCTGCGAACGGTCTCGTCGCTGTAAGTATGCAGATATTTACATCACTCCGTAAGACACAGCGAACATGGGGCACTTACCTATTGTTCATTTGTGACTATAAAATAACGACGACGAAAATTTCACGCGAGCCGCACGTTGCGATCGCCGGCGGTGGTTGAGCCGTACTCGTCGTAAGCCTAGCGACGCCGTCGGCAAGCCGACACGGTATGGCATCGGCGGAGCGCCTGCGGCTGCTTCGCCGGCTTTCCCGCACAAGCGCCGCTGCTATGTTTGTGTTTGCGGACTCGTGTGCCAGCACTGCGAACGCTGGTTCGGCCGACATGATCGAATACCAGCTGATAATTCGTATTCTCGGGGTGGAGGTATGTTGAAGATTAGATGGATCCATATTAAAAGATCGATGTGCATCGTTGCTACGAATAAGCCCATGTAAATCTTCGCGTTACGGTGTCAATATTTATTGTTTTCTTAAGCCGAGTAAAAGTCGCCCACTGGCACTAGATGGGAGGTCAAAATACTGTGCTATATATACCCGAGAGTCTGTTCTCTGTAGTACAGCGCGGGCTGTCAGTGTTTGCGGTGTTTTACTTCGAAATAATAGTGCGTATGTATGTGTGTGTGTGTGTGTGTGTTGCATGAATAACATACTATGATCTTCAGTGCTGATTAAATTGGAATAAACATAAAATATACTGCACAAACGCAGTGTCGCCATTTTTTTTGCCATTGGTCCAGACGGTTCAACTGTTAGTCCCGCTGGAGCATTCTACTGGGGCCAACATTTAAAACAAGTGGAGTAAGTGCTTGGGGTAACAGTTGAGCCCTTGCAGTTACTCCCGCAGTTAGTCCAAAATTGGTTGAAAATCTGTGGCAGCACATTTAGACCCCTAAAGGACCAATGGCATACCCCACTTTAGTCTTCTTCGGCTTAGAGTGTAGTTGCGTCGATGAAGAAGTTGATCGCGGATGGCGAAATGGAAAGCTTGACGTCGGAGGGATCGAGATACTGGAAGGTTGGGCGTGCCAGATAAATATTCGATAAGAGAGGCGATCCACGGGTCCCGACGTTGTTCGGTGACAATCGAGTCGAGATTTAGCGATGACAAGGTCTGGAGGCAAGTGTTTCCGCACGTCTGATCTGGTGGTAAAGGTTAGCGGGACAGGGCATCAGCGTCAGAGTGTTTGCGTCCGCAGCGGTATACGACGCGAATGTCGTACTCCTGGATGCGGAGTGCCCATCGCTCAAGGCGGCCAGAAGGGTCTTTCAACGTGGAGAGCCAGCAAAGCGCGTGGTGATCAGTTACTAAATCGAACGGGCGGCCGTGTAAGTACGGCCGGAACTTTCCAAGCGCCGACACCAGAGCCAAACACTCTTTTTCTGTCACGCTGTAATCAGTTTCGGCTTTCATCAGAGTGCGGCTAGCGTAGGCTACAACGTATTCTGAATAGCCGGGCTTTCGTTGAGCGAGGACCGCGCCTAGCCCGACGCCGCTGGCGTCGGTGTGTACTTCGGTAGGAGCCGTCGGGTCGAAGTGGCGAAGAATAGGTGGAGAAGTGAGCAGACGGCGCAGAGTAGTGAAGGCAACGTCACATGCAGGGGACCAGGAGGTGAGGTTCACGTCACCGCGAAGAAGCTGGGTTAACGGTGACATGATAGATGCAAAATTTCGAACAAAGCGCCGGAAATAGGAGCATAGGCCTACAAAACTGCGAAGTTTTTTCATGGTCGTCGGCTTGGAAAATTCTGCGACTGCTCGAAGTTTTGCTGGGTCTGGTAATACGCCATGCTTGGACACGATGTGGCCTAGGATGACGAGCTCGCGTGTAGCGAAGCGGCATTTTTTCAGGTTAAGCTGCAGACCAGCGTTGGTCAGACAACTCAAAACGTGCCTGAGGCGAAGGAGGTGCGTAGGAAAGTCATGGGAGAAAACCACGAGATCGTCGAGGTAACAGAGGCACATATTCCATTTGAGGCCACGTAGCGTATTATCCATAAGACGTTCAAACGTGGCAGGCGCGTTACAAAGCCCAAAGGGCATGACGTTAAATTCATATAGTCCGTCTGGTGTAATAAATGCCGTTTTTTGGCGATAGGCTTCTGCCATTGGGACCTGCCAGTAGCCAGACCGCAAATCTAGCGACGAGAAAAATTCCGCTCCGTGAAGGGTGTCAATGGCGTCATCAATGCGCGGCAAAGGATAGACGTCCTTGCGGGTTATCTTATTCAAACGACGATAGTCCACGCAAAATCGGATAGATCCGTCTTTCTTACGCACCAGGACGACGGGAGACGCCCAGGGACTGTGAGATGGTCGAATGACGTCTCTACAAAGCATATCTTCGACTTGATCGTTGATGACGCGGCGCTCTTCAGCGGAGACACGGTATGGTCTTTGACGCAGTGGCTGGTGTAGGCCGGTGTCAACATGATGTTTGACTTGTGATGTGCGGCCCAGTTGAGGTTACGACACATCGAACGAACTCCTGAACTCATGCAGAAGATCCAGCAGGTCGGCATGTTCTGTGGGAGTGAGAGTGTCGGCGATGGCGCTGGAAACGTATCATTGAACGACTCCCCGAGTGCCGACAGTGCTTTTTGGATGGTCGCAGTAGTCGTCCGGGACATCAAAGAAAAACGAAGGGTCGAGATCCTACACGCGGCCGAGACATTCCCCCGCAAGCAATGTGACAGGTGTGGAAAGCGGATTGCTTACGAACATGTTGCTTTTTCCGGCGGCAAGGTCAATTGTTGCGAAAGGCAGCGGCAAAGCTCGACGACATTTGAAGATATCGGACGGCATAAAAAGAACTGTAGCGTCAGTGTAGGCGTTGCATGAAACGGGAACAAGGGCGAAATTTCCAGGCGGATTATCGGTATCGTCATGAACGAGCAACTTCGGCGGCTGATGAGGAGCGTCCAGTAATGGGACATCACACAAGGGTGAAAACTCAACTTCGGCGCTTGCGCAGTCTATGACGGCATTATGGCGGGATAGGAAGTCCCACCCGAGGATGATGTCATGCGAACAGACAGGAAGAACAATAAACTCCACGATGTAAAGAATGCCTTCGATGGAGACTCTTGCAGTGCAGGCTGCGAGAGGCATTACTTGCTGTGCGCTTGCGGTGTGAAGCGACAGTCCCGAAAGCGGCTTCGTTACTTTGCGTAATAAACGGCAGAGATTAGCGGCAATAACAGAAACAGCGGCGCCAGTGTTCACAAGGGCGAAAGTACAATAACCTTCAACAGTTACTGTGACCACGTTAGCAGGAGAGGAGCGAGGGCTTAGACAGTTCGAAAACGGCGCAGTTCTTGCCTCTTGAACTGCGTTGCTTAGTTTTCCTGGTCTGAGGATCCGGGCCGCCGACGCATGGGGGGAGGGCGATCGCCGGCGAGTAGAGGGTGCGCGTTGCGGCTGGAAGTCAAGGTGGTCAGTAGGGCGCATAGCGAGGTGGCGAGACCGGCCCGTATTGGACGAAGGGTTGGCTGCCGGGATGTGACGACCGGGCATAGTTGCCGAACGTCTGAGGTCGACGGCGGCAGTAGCGAGCAACGTGTCCGGGCGTGAAGCAAGCGTAGCAAATCGGTCGGTTATCGGGCGTCCTCCAGGGATTGGCGACTGGCGCTGCTGCCCAAGGTGCAGTATAAGCAGCCGGGTGTGCGGGCTGTGAGCGCGTGGTGTAGGGTGGTTGCGGGAGCCTACGTACAGCATCTGCATATGTGAGCGGCGCGGCTACGGGCTGCATCTCTTGCGAAAAGGCGACAGGAGGAGCCACAGGGTGCGTTGCATAGGTTAGGGGCACGGCCACAGGCTGAACGGCTGGCGGATAGGTGACAGGAGCGCCTACCGGCTGTGCGACAACCCGGCAGTGACCACGGCTAGATAGAGGTGGCTCGTAGTGCGCAAGAGGAACAGCTTTTGACAACCTCTTCGATATAGCAGTGCGAAGCGGGGCAGGTAGACGGGGTGGTGGTCTCGTGAGGAAAGGGCACTAGGGAAAGTTGGCGGGTGACTTTCTCACGGATGAAGGCTCGGACTTGCTGAAGCAATGGTGAATTGTCGGGCATGGAGTCGAAACTGGACAGCGACTCACCACCAGGCTGAGGCTGCCTAGTCAGAGTGCGTTGCCTTTCAACTCGTCGTAGCTCTGACACAAGCTGACGACTTCAGAAACTGTGCTTAGATTCCTTGCCAAGAGCATTTGAAATGCGCTGTCGTCGATGCCCTTCAGGATGTTTTTGACCTTGTAAGATTCGGGCATGGTGTCATTCACACGTCGACAAAGGTCGACGACGTCCTCAATATAGCTGGTAAAGGTCTCGCCAGTCTGCTGAGAGCGGACGTGCAAGTGCTGTTCTGCCCTCTGCTTGCGGACAGCCGGCCGACCGAACACTCAGCACATGACGTCTTGAAGACGCTCCATGTGGGGGATGTTGTGTTTGTGGTTATTAAACCACAATACGGCGACGCCAGTGAGATAAAATATCACGTGGCCCAGCTTGTCGGCTTCATCCCACTTATTGTTGGCGCTCACCAGTTCGTAGTGCTGCGAGCCAGCCTTCGACGTCGGTCCCATCCGCACCGCTGAAGACCTTCGGCTCCCGTAGCCTAGGATGGCCAGGGCAGTTGAGCTGGAGCGATGGCGTCGATGTAGTGGCGTTGGCAGTCATGACAGGTGGTAGCGTGCGGCTTCGCAGCTCCAGGGTGTAGCAACGGGGATTAAGAGCACCTTCCACCAAATGTGAGGAGGTTTATTAGCCGTTAAAGACAGCGACGAGACAGCGTGAAGAACCGTCCAGCGATCGGCACAGCAACGAACCGAAGCACGAGCCGAGAGAGCCGGCGTTGGCGATGCTGCTCGCTGCAGGCACATCTTCTTCACAATATATATATATAATATATAATATATATATATATATATATATATATATAATAGATATAACAGAGAGTAATGCCAAGGAATGTACAGGGGAAGTTATTAACATTAATGGAATGTAAATAAAAGAAAAGAAAAGTGGATGAAAAAATTACCAACTGTAAGCAGGAATCGAACCTACGACCTTCGAATTAACGCGTTCGATCTCTAACCACTGAGCTATTAAGCGGCACTCCCTCCATCCACTTTTTTGGGTTTATCTGTGAATTTAGAAGTAGGAGCGACAGTCAGCGCCATCTATAAGCCAAACAACGAGTGTGAAAACACTCTTATGCGCATGTTTGGCGTCACGTAGCACGTGAACTTATTATGAGCGGGCAGCTGATTAATTGTCCCTCTTATACAACCTAAACCACCAAGTCTGCCAGTACGAGACCCTCGTTCAATGAAATAAGGGGAAGAAGGTATTACCTAAGGGCTCGTTTTCCGTGTTTTAACACAATATTAATGAGATAAACAGACAGTAATGCCAAGGAATGTACAGGGGAAGTTATGAACCAATGGAATGTCAATATAGAAGTAAGAAAAGTGGATGAAAAAATTACCAACTGTAAGCAGGAATCGAACCTACGACCTTCGAATTACGCGTTTCGATGCTCTAACCACTGAGCTATTCACAGCGGCTACTCCATCCATCCACTTTTTTGGGTTTATCTGTGAATTTAGAAGTAGGAGCGACAGTCAGCGCATCTATAAGCCAAACAACGAGTGTGAAAACACTCTTATGCGCATGTTTGGGGTCACGTAGCACGTGAACTTATTATGAGCGGGCAGGCTGATTAATTGTCCTCTATTATACAACCTAAACCCACCAAGTCTGCCAGTACGAGACCCTCGTTCAATGAAATAAGGGAAAGAAGTGTATACCTAAGGGCTCGTTTTCCGTGTTTTAACACAATATAATGAGATATAACAGACAGTAATGCCAAGGAATGTACAGGGGAAGTTATTAAACATAATGGAATGTAAATAAGAAGAAAGAAAAGTGGATGAAAAAATTACCAACTGTAAGCAGGAATCGAACCTACGACCTTCGAATTACGCGTTCGATGCTCTAACCACTGAGCTATTACAGCGGCACTCCCTTCCATCCACTTTTTGGGTTTATCTGTGAATTTAGAAGTAGAGCGACAGGTCAGCGCCATCTATAAGCCAAACAACGAGGGTGAAAACACTCTTATGCGCATGTTTGGCGTCACGTAGCACGTGAACTTATTATGAGCGGGCAGCTGATTAATTGTCCCTCTTATACAACCTAAACACACCAAGTCTGCCAGTACGAGACCCTCGTTCAATGAAATAAGGGAAAGAGGTATACCTAAGGGCTCGTTTTCCGTGTTTTTAAACAATAATAATGAGATCTAACAGACAGTAATGCCAAGGATTGTACAGGGGAAGTTATTGACATTCAATGAATGTAAATATGAAGAAAGAAAAGTGGATGAAAAAATTACCAAACTGTGAGCAGGATCGAACCTACGACCTCGATTACGCGTTCGCTGCTCTAACCACTGAGCTATTCACAGCGGCCCCTCCCCTCCATCCACATTTTTGGTTATCTGTGAATTTAGAAGTAAGAGCGACAGTCAGCGCCATCTATAGCCAAACAACGATGTGTGAAAACACTCTTATGCGCATGTTTGGGTCACGTAGCACGGGAACTTATTATGAGCGGGCAGCTGAATTATTGTCCCTCTTATACAACCTAAACACACCAAGTCTGCCAGTACGAGACCCTCGTTCAATGAAATAAGGGAAAGAAGTGTATACCCTAAGGGCTTGCTTTTCCGTGTTTTTAACACAAATAATGAGATATAACAACAGTAATGCCAAGGACTGTACAGGGGAAGTTATTAACATTAATGGAATGTAAATAAGAAGAAAGAAAAGTGGATGAAAAAATTACCAACTGTAAGCAGGAATCGAACCTACGACCTTCGAATTACGCGTTCGATGCTCTAACCACTGAGCTATTACAGCGGCACTCCCTCCATCCACTTTTTTGGGTTTATCTGTGAATTTAGAAGGATGATGGATGGATGCTATGAGCGTCCCCTTTATAACGGGGTGGTGACAAGTATGCCACCAGGCTCGACAAAAAAAAAAACCTTTTTTCTTTTTATGTTGGCCTAATGCCTCTACTTCGATAAATTCTATCTTAATGGAAAAAAGGTAAATTTTCAGCTTAAGTTCTCTGCCATTTACGGCACACTGTCCATATTTTATTTTTCCAATATTTATTTTTGTCCTTTCTCTCTAATTTTCTGCCACCAATACTCTAACCGTCTCTTACTTATTTCAATCGCGGGTGTGTTCAGCTTTCCATTGTTGTCCCTAAAACCCAAGGCTTCCTGTAGGCTCGTGCCCAAACGTACACCTGGGTGGATATCTCCACATTCAATCAGAACATGCTCCGCCGTTTCCTTATCTTTCCCGCAGCATGTGCATTGTTCTTCTTCTTTACTGAATCTTGCTTTATAACTACGCGTTCTAAGGCAACCCGATCTCGCTTCAAACAGTAAAGCGCTTCCCCTTGAATTATCGTAAAATGCCTCCCTCCTTATTTCATTTTTGCCCTTTCGGTAGTTACTCAAAGCCGGTTTTTTCTCCATAGCTGCCATCCAGTAAATCCTCTCCGCCTCCCTGACTTTTCCCTTAACGCTCTTTGTTGACATATGGCTTACAATACCAGCCGTATACTTACTAGTGAGTCTTCTAGTTCTTTTTCTCCACTGTGTGTCCACGCTCTTCCTATACAAATAACGGAACACCTTCTCTGCCCATCTACTCTCCTTCATATTTCTTAGCCTTTCTTCGAACCTTATTTTGCTCTGCGCTTCCCTCGCCTCAAAACCTGCCCACCCCATATCGCCCTTTACAGCCTCGTTTGTCGTCTTCCCGTGAGCACCCAACGCGAGGCGTCCCACAGTCCTTTGATTTACATCCATTCCCGCTTGCACCTCTGCCCTCATGCACACCACTGAGTTCCCAAAAGTAAGCCCTGGAACCATTACACCCTTCCACAGACCTCGAAGCACCTCATACCTATTGTATCCCCACAACGCTCTGTGCTTCATTATTGCCGCATTCCTCTTTCCTTTTGCTGCCGAGGCTTTTTCCTGTACCTCCATGTATCTATCACTCTCATTTACCCATACTCCAAGGTACTTGTATTCACTTACCCTCGGTATTTCTTGGCCTTGTATGGACACCGTCTGATCACAGGGATCATTGAATACCATCAATCCACACTTCGTTACACTGAATCCTAGTCCAAGAGCTTCACCTTCCCTTCCGCATATATTCGCCAGCTGCTGTATATCATCTCGACTGTCCGCAAATAAGACGATATCGTCCGCATAAAATAAACCTGGAAGCTTCTGCTCAATCATCATGCCGCCCTGTTTGTGTGACAGATTAAAACCAATGTTGCTACCTTCTAGCGCTTTTTCCATACTCACCATGTACAGCATGAATAACAGACAGTAATGCCAAGGAATGTACAGGGGAAGTTATTAACATTAATGGAATGTAAATAAGAAGAAAGAAAAGTGGATGAAAAAATTACCAACTGTAAGCAGGAATCGAACCTACGACCTTCGAATTACGCGTTCGATGCTCTAACCACTGAGCTATTACAGCGGCACTCCCTCCATCCACTTTTTTGGGTTTATCTGTGAATTTAGAAGTAGGAGCGACAGTCAGCGCCATCTATAAGCCAAACAACGAGTGTGAAAACACTCTTATGCGCATGTTTGGCGTCACGTAGCACGTGAACTTATTATGAGCGGGCAGCTGATTAATTGTCCCTCTTATACAACCTAAACACACCAAGTCTAACCAGTACGCTACCCTCGTTCACTGGAAATAAGGGAAAGACAGAAGTGTATACCTAAGGGCTCGTTTTTCCGGTTTTACCACAATATTACTGAGATATAACAGACCAGTAATGCCAAGACTGTACAGGGGAAGTTATTGATAACCATGGAATGGAAATATGAAGAAAGAAAATTGGATGAAAAAATTACCAACTGTGAGCAGGAATCGAACCTACGACCTTCGAATTACGCGTTCGATGCTCTAACCACTGAGCTATCACAGCGGCCCTCCCTCCATCCACATTTTTGGCTTTATCTGTGAATTTAGAATGGATGGATGGATGCTATGAGCGTCCCCTTTACAACGGGGTGGTGACAAGTATGCCACCAGGCTCGACAAAAAAAAAAACCTTTTTTTCTTTTTTTATGTTGGCCTAATGCCTCTACTTCGATAAATTCTATCTTAATGGAAAAAAAGGTAAATTTTCAGCTTAAGTTCTCTGCCATTTACGGCACACTGTCCATATTTTATTTTTCCAATATTTATTTTTGTCCTTTCTCTCTAATTTTCTGCCACCAATACTCTAACCGTCTCTTACTTATTTCAATCGCGGGTGTGTTCAGCTTTCCATTGTTGTCCCTAAAACCCAAGGCTTCCTGTAGGCTCGTGCCCAAACGTACACCTGGTGGATATCTCCACATTCAATCAGAACATGCTCCGCCGTTTCCTTATCTTTCCCGCAGCATGTGCATTGTTCTTCTTCTTTACTGAATCTTGCTTTATAACTACGCGTTCTAAGGCAACCCGATCTCGCTTCAAACAGTAAAGCGCTTCCCCTTGAATTATCGTAAAATGCCTCCCTCCTTATTTCATTTTTGCCCTTTCGGTAGTTACTCAAAGCCGGTTTTTTCTCCATAGCTGCCATCCAGTAAATCCTCTCCGCCTCCCTGACTTTTCCCTTAACGCTCTTTGTTGACATATGGCTTACAATACCAGCCGTATACTTACTAGTGAGTCTTCTAGTTCTTTTTCTCCACTGTGTGTCCACGCTCTTCCTATACAAATAACGGAACACCTTCTCTGCCCATCTACTCTCCTTCATATTTCTTAGCCTTTCTTCGAACCTTATTTTGCTCTGCGCTTCCCTCGCCTCAAAACCTGCCCACCCCATATCGCCCTTTACAGCCTCGTTTGTCGTCTTCCCGTGAGCACCCAACGCGAGGCGTCCCACAGTCCTTTGATTTACATCCATTCCCGATTGCACCTCTGCCCTCATGCACACCACTGAGTTCCCAAAAGTAAGCCCTGGAACCATTACACCCTTCCACAGACCTCGAAGCACCTCATACCTATTGTATCCCCACAACGCTCTGTGCTTCATTATTGCCGCATTCCTCTTTCCTTTTGCTGCCGAGGCTTTTTCCTGTACCTCCATGTATCTATCACTCTCATTTACCCATACTCCAAGGTACTTGTATTCACTTACCCTCGGTATTTCTTGGCCTTGTATGGACACCGTCTGATCACAGGGATCATTGAATACCATCAATCCACACTTCGTTACACTGAATCCTAGTCCAAGAGCTTCACCTTCCCTTCCGCATATATTCGCCAGCTGCTGTATATCATCTCGACTGTCCGCAAATAAGACGATATCGTCCGCATAAAATAAACCTGGAAGCTTCTGCTCAATCATCATGCCGCCCTGTTTGTGTGACAGATTAAAACCAATGTTGCTACCTTCTAGCGCTTTTTCCATACTCACCATGTACAGCATGAATAACAGCGGGGACAAAGGACATCCCTGTCTCAGACCCCTGCTAACCTCAACGTTCTCTTTGCTACGCATTCCTTCCCACTCTATGCAAACTGTATTTTCTCGGTATATCTCCCTCAAAAGCTGTATACAGTCGTCGCCCATGCCCATTCCTTTCAATATATCCCACAAAATTTCCTGATTAACGTTGTCGTATGCCCCAGTGATGTCTAGAAAAGCCACGTACAAGGGCCTATTCTCTATTTTAGATATTTCTATACACTGAGTGAGAACAAACAGGTTATCGTCTAACCGCCTGTCGACTCGAAATCCGTTCTGAAGTTCTCCCAAAATATCGTTATGTTCGGCCCATGTTTCTATTTTCATTTTACTGCTTGCATCGCCACCTGTATAGTACCGATGTAATGGTTAGTGGTCTATACGAGCGAATCTTGTCCTTTTCTCCCTTGCCTTTATAGATTAAGTTCATTCTACTTTGTCGCCAACTGTCCGGTATTTGTCCGTCCTTTAAGCTTTTTTCTACTGCTTTTAACAATGCTTCTTTAGTGTTATGTCCTAGTTCGTTAATGAGGCTAACGGGAATCCCATCTAAACCCGCGGCAGTGCGCTTTGGAATTTTTCCTTCGGCCTTTTTCCAGTTGAAATTATCAAGTACTAGCTCTTCCTCTGTTGCTTTCTCCGCCACACTTTTACTCACCGGGGAGATCCCCTGGACGCTCTTTTGAAACGAATCGGCTGTTACCTTTTGGATGTAACCTAGCGCTTCGTACCCTTCCAATTGATTTCCTCCTTCATCTAGAATATGTTGTTGCGTTGTGACAGACTTCCTACCTAGCGCCTTTATGTGGCTCCAAAAAATCCTAGGCGCGGCCTCCTTTTTTTCGTGTATCTCTGTCATCCAGCGTTCACTTTCACCTTTAATTTTTGCCTCTACCAATTTCTGTACAAGGGATTTTTTCTCTAAATATATTTCCCATATTTTTTTGACTTCGTCCTGCGGCCGCTTCTCCTTTTTTGCCTTTCTATGCTCCCGTGATGCTTCGCGTCGCTTCTCGATCGCCTCCCGGATTTCCTTGTTCCACCAACTTTTTGGCTTCCTTTTTCCTTTCCAGCAAACAGTTTTCTTCTCTTTCCCTATCTCCTTCGTCATTAGATGTAACAGCTCACTATACTCCCAGTCCTTGCCTGGTATTTCGCCTACTTCTTCCTCGACTCTTGCGGCTATATTTATTATTTGTTTGTCATTTAAATACGAGCTGCCAGACTTTGATTCCATGCTCATATTTTCAGTTTCGTATCCCATTTGTAATGTTATTCGTTTATGATCACTACCCAAGCTGTTAATGCCTTCCTCGTCTATCCTCATTTCTGTCAGTTTGTGGTAAATTCCTTCAGTCATGAGACAATAATCAATACTTGATTGCTTGTTTCCGACTTCCCATGTGATCTGGCCGTCACATTTAGGCCCCGTGTTAACTATCTCCAGACTATGTTGCTCGCAAAGATCTAGTAATAACTTCCCATTGGTGTCTGAATATCCGTCAAGGTCATGTATGTGGGCATTCATGTCCCCTAGAAGGATGATTTCGGCCCCATTACCAAATTCCTTAATATCCGCACTCATGCAATCCACTATCTCCTGATTCTTTTCTCTGCAGTTATTCCCCGTCCACAAGTAGGCTACCCCTAGCCACGTTTCCTTTCCACCTACTGTGCCCAGAACCCAGAGGTGCTCTGAACACGTCTGTTTCACTCTAACCCATTTGGCTCCGCGGTGAATTAGCATTCCTACACCCCCACCTTTCCTTTCCGATATGGTCCTGTTACACCCTTCCCAAACATAATTTTTAATATGTGGTGGCTCTTCCAAGTCTCTAAGGTGTGTTTCTGTAACCGCATACACGCCTATCTGTTCTTTGTTTAACTGCTCCTCAATCTCTAACCATTTTGCCTTCTTTCTGCCACCCTGCATGTTTATGTAACTAATTGCAACACGCGCCTTTTTCCTTTTTCTTTTACCTTTTTTCTGGTTTTTCGCAATTCTACCTGTCAAAGCGTCCTCCTGGTTGCTTTCCCTGTTACGAGCTACCCCGGACTCCGAAGGGCCCGTGAGCCCCCCAAAAAAGCTACTGCGCGTCCTGCCAGTCGCCAGCCCACCTCGTGTCCAAGCCTCTTATCGAAATGAATCTTGTCTCTTTGGAATCCACCCCACCTGTGCACTTCCCTGTTTAAATCCACTACCTCGAAACCCTTCTCTCGACTAATTCCGCCATATCTCTTGTTTGCGTCGACAACCGCTCTTTGCAGGTTGACGTTGCGCTACCTGGTACTTCCGGTACTGTGCATACTACAATTTGCACCTGGGGGGACACGGTGCGCATGTCATCCACCCCTTCTCGCCAAGGTCGTCGCTAGTCCTGACGATTCTTTTTTCAGGACGTCATTTAACCCTCCCGCAATTACAACGAGGTTACGATTGCTAGCTTTAGCTGCGAGTTGTTCACCCGCTTGACTCATTACTGTCCCCAGCATTTGTCCTGGGAACGTCCCTATCGCAACTCTCTTGTCGCCTTTCACCCTTTCTTTGATTGCCGCTGCGCATCGGACTAAATTTGAGTCACCGGCGATGATGACCTGTTCAGACATTCCTTCTGAAACCTGCACCTGGCTGCTGACTAGGTGACTAGCGTGAGTCACGGCTGCTGGTTTGCTCCCTCCCTCCCTCAAAACTACTTCCCGGTAGCTGGGCCCTGTGGCCAATGTATCTGCCTTTGTCATGCCTGTTTCCTTCATCTCTCCCGCACGGGGGGTCGTCGCCATAATGCTTCCGCCGTCACCTGCGTCTTCGTTCCCTTTCACGACCTTCGATAGGCCCTTCTCGGCTGCCCGGAGCCTTTCTTCCATGGCTGACGTTTTCTCTCGCTCCTTCGCCAATGCATTCTCCAGCTCTGCGATTTTCTCCATGAGCCCACTCTGGACCGCCATCATATTTTTCATTTTCTCCTCGAACTCGCACTGTCTACACTTGGCGTCATCTTCTGCTTTCTCCTCCGCACTAATTTCCACCTTCCGCCCTACCCCGCACTCGGAACACTTTACGGTCTTTTTGACCATGGCTAGCTCAGTTTACCGATGCCCACGTGTTAGAAAACTGTACTAAAATACACTGGTCTAAGCCAAAAAGAACCACAATAATAAATAAATACGCTACACTTCACAGCACCTGCGCATGCACGTGGTCGGTCTACGCGCAGGCTCAGCCACGTGGTGGCTGGAGAAAAAAAGACACAGTACAACATACTAATAAAAAAAACCGTACACCGTACTCGACCTAATCAGCCTTACGCTAGCGCCCTTACGTTCTCATAACGCTACATATAGAGGCAAGCTGGAAACATACAAAAACACTTATCTGTAGCTGTCATTCCGGAGCTCTCCAAAAACACGTCCGACCTCTACTAGACTAGACTCGGCCACTAGCGCCAGATTCAGACACTAGCGCAAGAGTTCCCTCTAGTAGGAGAGAGAGAATAAACATTTATTAATACAAATGCACACTGAGCCTTCTTTGTGTCCCTCTAGTAGGAAACTTTATGGCATAGTGTATATTGGGAAACTTCACGGAGGAAGCTTCACGGAGGAAGTAGGAGCGACAGTCAGCGCCATCTATAAGCCAAACATAATAGCTCAGTGGTTAGAGCTATAAATAGCTCAGTGGTTAGAGCACCGAACGCGTAATTCGAAGGTCGTAGGTTCGATTCCTGCTTACAGTTGGTAATTTTTTCATCCACTTTTCTTTCTTCTTATTTACATTCCATTAATGTTAATAACTTCCCCTGTACATTCCTGGCATTACTGTCTGTTATATCTCATTATTATTGTGTTAAAAACACGGAAAACGAGCCCTTAGGTATACACTTCTTTCCCTTATTTCATTGAACGAGGGTCTCGTACTGGCAGACTTGGTGTGTTTAGGTTGTATAAGAGAGACAATTAATCAGCTGCCCGCTCATAATAACTTCACGTGCTACGTGACGCCAAACATGCGCATAAGAGTGTTTTCACACTCGTTGTTTGGCTTATAGATGGCGCTGACTGTCGCTCCTACTTCTAAATTCACAGATAAACCCAAAAAAGTGGATGGAGGGAGTGCCGCTGTAATAGCTCAGTGGTTAGAGCATCGAACGCGTAATTCGAAGGTCGTAGGTTCGATTCCTGCTTACAGTTGGTAATTTTTTCATCCACTTTTCTTT
>NW_023609360.1:0-20894 GCF_013339725.1 Rhipicephalus microplus | reverse complement strand
TTAAGCTAGGTAGCGTCGTGAAACCACCAAAAACGACGTCGTCTAACGAGATAGTTGTTTTATTGCGAGTACGAAACTGCGATAGGTAAAATGTTGTGAAAGCACACAAAACGGCATGAACAAGCCAAATACTGCGTGTTGTACCGTTACAAGTGCGAAAGTGCTATGTTGTGACATTCTCGGTAAAGCGCATGCAAGTATCGTGAAACCTTAAAGAACGATGTCATTTAGCGAGATACAGCGTTCTGTACTGTAATAAGTTGGTGAGAAACTGTGAGGTCAAGCAAATATCGTAATTTTGAACGAAACAGTGTAATTGAGCGTCTTTAGATACAAGTGCGAATGTTAGGTTAGGTTGACATATCAACCGTCGTAAAACCGCATTAAACAATGTCACTTAGTGAAATGTAGTGTTTTTCAACATTACAAGTCGGGAACTACGATATCTAATGTGAAAGCGCATGGAACCGTCGTAATCTTGTAGAAAACATTATAAAGTGGCGAGTAAAACGTTTTCTAACGATAGAAGTGCGAAGGTTAGGTTAGGTTAGGTTAGTTAAGCTAGGTAGCGTCGTGAAACTACCAAAAACGACGTCATCTAACGAGATAGTGTTGTTTTATAGCGAGTATTAAACTGCGATAGGTGAAATGTTGTGAAAGCACACAAATTGGCATGAACAAGCCAAATACTGCGTGTTCTACCGTTACAAGTGCGAAACTGCTATATTGTGATATTCTCGTTAAATCGCATGCAAGCATCGTGAAACCTTAAGGAACAATGTAATTTAGCGAGATACAGCGTTCTGTACTGCAATAAGTTGGTGAAAAACTGTGAGGTTATGCAAATATCGTAATTGTGAACAAAACAGTGTAATAGAGCGTTTTTAGATACAAGTGCGAATGTTAGGTTAGGTTAAGATATGAACCGTCGTAAAACCGCAATAAACAATGTCAATTACTTAGAAGAGTGAAACTTTGGGCTAGTTGGTATTGCATGATGAAGAACGTACAGCGCGAACACAAGACGGGAATACTAAAGAAGGGACACAGACAAGCGCTGACTAGCAACTGAATTTTTATTAACACAGAAGCGGAAAATATATACGGAAAGAACAACAGAAACAAGAAAACTGAAAGAATTTTCAGCATGACAAAGATTCTTCCATGTTATTGTTACATGCGCTCTTCTAGAAAAGATAATTCTTTGGCCGATAACCCGATGGAAGCCATGCTGATGCATCGCGAGCCTTCTTTTGCGATATGAGCGGCTTCAATGATTTCACGAGTACGCATGTCCTGATGTCTGCCGATGATTGTTGTTTCTTCAAACAGGGGTGTGCAACCACAGGAACTGCAATGAATGGCCAAAAAACCTTCTTTGGCGTTGCGCACATTATTTTTGTGCTCTCGGAGGCGGTCATTTAGACACCTTCCAGTTTGGCCTATATAGCAACACCCGCATGAAAGTGGAATGCGATAAATGACATTATGTGAACAATCTAGAAATTTCTTACGATGCTTGGTAGTGCACTGGCGTTTCCTTTTTTTGACAGGACAGGTGACACGTGAAAGATATGACAATTTGTGAGGTGCTGAAAAAACCACTCGAACGCCGCACTGTTGCCCTATTTTCCTGAGACGATGTGAAATATTATGCATGTATGGTATGACCGAAATCTTCTTGCCTCGACCGGTTTCCATGCTTGCCTGCTGAACATTTTCCTGGCAGCTTTTCTTCTTTTTTCTGTAAATTACTTCCGCTACCGATGTGAGCAGCTTATGTGGATAACCTGCTGCTTCGAGCCGACGAATCTGCGCCAAGAAACTTCTAGTGACAACGTGGTGACATGATTTATCTAATGCGTTGGAAAGACATGTTTTGAACAATGCTTCGCTTGACTAACTTAGTGTGTGACGATGTGTACGGCAACAACGGTTTTTGTGCTCGTGGTTCGTACATCCAACATGAATGTTGATTGGCAAATGTTAGTCTGAGATCTAAAAAACGAATGCTGTTGTCTTCTGGCATTTCATGTGTGATACACAGAGGCGACAGGCACTCTTTAAATAATGATATGAGGTCACTTGTTGCAACTTGAAAGTTATCTGCATTGCGCTTGAGAATCACAAGATAATCATCTACAAAACGGAAGGTTTTCAGAACACTGCTACCATTGAGCCGTGCGTTAAGAGCTCTGTCTAACTTTGCTAGATAGAGGTCACTCAACAGTGGGGCAATGCATGAGCCTATAGACACACCATTCTTTTGAAGAAAAATTTCATTGTTCCATTCAACATAGGTAGATTTAAGGTAAAACGAGACAAGGTCAAGGAAAGCACCGCCACTAATACAAGTCGTGTTCTGGAATGCTACGGAACCAAATTCATCGATGCATTCTTCGATACATGAAATTAGTTCTTTGGATGGCAGAGAATAATACAAGTCTTTCACATCGATTGAAAAGGCGGTGAGCTGTTCGTTCGGGTTTTGGTTGATGAAGCTTATGACCTCTTGCGAATTACGGATGAGGAAAGGATCATCAATTTTGAGCAGCTTCAAATTTTGTTGAATGAAACTCGCTAGTGCTTTCTGCCACGTTCCTTTTTCTGAAATTATTACGCGAAAAGGTGAGTCTTCTTTGTGGGTTTTGCATGAAAAAACATATCTAGGGCTAAATTCTGACATTTACCTATCGTTAGTGCCAGCTTTTTTTAGATCTAGTTGCGAGCAAAGTAAGATGGCTTTTCCTTAACTTTTGCTAGGGATACATCAGGGCACCGTTTAAACACAGAGAGAACAGCGTCATGCGCTTTTTGAAGGTACACATCATTTGGTAGTACAGCAAAACCTCCCTCTTTATCTGCTGGTACTACACACAGTTCATTCCGGAGCAAGAAACGTGGAGACTTTCTTTAGAGGCAAGTTGTGGCTTGTGGGCTTACCATGCATCAGAACGTCAACGCCCTCGGAAACGCACCTGTCGCACTCATTCGTCGGTGCGAGCTTGAGACCTGTCGAACCACAGATAGCAGCTCCGCGGGAGTCTTTCTCTGTTCCACTGCAAACTTTGGGCCCAGCCCCAGGGTGCGGCGCACATCCTGACCGGTTAGTTGGGCACATCAGTATCCGAGCACATTGCCACATATGTTCGACAGTGGAGTCTATAAGATTGTTATATTCTCGCCACCTTTTTCTCCTGCCAGCTGGTAGCCTTTCGGTGTGGTGAAGTTGTAGATTCAGGGTGTCCCGGTGGAGTCGTGCTTGCCTTTGCCATTCGGACCTTAGGATTTTGCACATCCTACGCCATGGTGGTCCGAAGGGCTGAAGCCACAAACAAGCTTTTTACTTTCCGGAGGGAGCTGTTTTTTTCGAATGCAGAATGATAAGATGCGGGCGCGGCACAGGGCGACGGAGATGAAGGGTAATGAGCAAAGAGGAATGCACAGCAGTAGGAGTCAAGAAGCCCGAGGAACTAGAAATATAACTTAGAAGAGTGAAACTTTGGGCTAGTTGGTATTGCATGATGAAGAACGTACAGCGCGAACACAAGACGGGAATACTAAAGAAGGGACACAGACAAGCGCTGACTAGCAACTGAATTTTTATTAACACAGAAGCGGAAAATATATACGGAAAGAACAACAGAACAAGAAAACTGAAAGAATTTCAGCATGACAAAGATTCTTCCATGTTATTGTTACATGCGCTCTTCTAGAAAAGATAATTCTTTGGCCGATAACCCGATGGAAGCCATGCTGATGCATCGCGAGCCTTCTTTTGCGATATGAGCGGCTTCAATGATTTCACGAGTACGCATGTCCTGATGTCTGCCGATGATTGTTGTTTCTTCAAACAGGGGTGTGCAACCACAGGAACTGCAATGAATGGCCAAAAAACCTTCTTTGGCGTTGCGCACATTATTTTTGTGCTCTCGGAGGCGGTCATTTAGACACCTTCCAGTTTGGCCTATATAGCAACACCCGCATGAAAGTGGAATGCGATAAATGACATTATGTGAACAATCTAGAAATTTCTTACGATGCTTGGTAGTGCACTGGCGTTTCCTTTTTTTTGACAGGACAGGTGACACGTGAAAGATATGACAATTTGTGAGGTGCTGAAAAAACCACTCGAACGCCGCACTGTTGCCCTATTTTCCTGAGACGATGTGAAATATTATGCATGTATGGTATGACCGAAATCTTCTTGCCTCGACCGGTTTCCATGCTTGCCTGCTGAACATTTTCCTGGCAGCTTTTCTTCTTTTTTCTGTAAATTACTTCCGCTACCGATGTGAGCAGCTTATGTGGATAACCTGCTGCTTCGAGCCGACGAATCTGCGCCAAGAAACTTCTAGTGACAACGTGGTGACATGATTTATCTAATGCGTTGGAAAGACATGTTTGAACAATGCTTCGCTTGACTAACTTAGTGTGTGACGATGTGTACGGCAACAACGGTTTTTGTGCTCGTGGTTCGTACATCCAACATGAATGTTGATTGGCAAATGTTAGTCTGAGATCTAAAAAACGAATGTTGTTGTCTTCTGGCATTTCATGTGTGATACACAGAGGCGACAGGCACTCTTTAA
Organism: Rhipicephalus microplus; assembly: GCF_013339725.1. Classification (NCBI taxonomy): domain Eukaryota; kingdom Metazoa; phylum Arthropoda; class Arachnida; order Ixodida; family Ixodidae; genus Rhipicephalus; species Rhipicephalus microplus. Next base: position 16,302 of record NW_023609360.1, on the reverse strand, counting down.
ATAATGATATGAGGTGACTTGTTGCAACTTGAAAGTTATCTGCATTGCGCTTGAGAATCACAAGATAATCATCTACAAAACGGTGTGAAAGACTTGTATTATTCTCTGCCATCCAAAGAACTAATTTCATGTATCGAAGAATGCATCGATGAATTTGGTTCCGTAGCATTCCAGAACACGACTTGTATTAGTGGCGGTGCTTTCCTTGACCTTGTCTCGTTTTACCTTAAATCTACCTATGTTGAATGGAACAATGAAATTTTTCTTCAAAAGAATGGTGTGTCTATAGGCTCATGCATTGCCCCACTGTTGAGTGACCTCTATCTAGCAAAGTTAGACAGAGCTCTTAACGCACGGCTCAATGGTAGCAGTGTTCTGAAAACCTTCCGTTTTGTAGATGATTATCTTGTGATTCTCAAGCGCAATGCAGATAACTTTCAAGTTGCAACAAGTCACCTCATATCATTATTTAAAGAGTGCCTGTCGCCTCTGTGTATCACACATGAAATGCCAGAAGACAACAGCATTCGTTTTTTAGATCTCAGACTAACATTTGCCAATCAACATTCATGTTGGATGTACGAACCACGAGCACAAAAACCGTTGTTGCCGTACACATCGTCACACACTAAGTTAGTCAAGCGAAGCATTGTTCAAACATGTCTTTCCAACGCATTAGATAAATCATGTCACCACGTTGTCACTAGAAGTTTCTTGGCGCAGATTCGTCGGCTCGAAGCAGCAGGTTATCCACATAAGCTGCTCACATCGGTAGCGGAAGTAATTTACAGAAAAAAGAAGAAAAGCTGCCAGGAAAATGTTCAGCAGGCAAGCATGGAAACCGGTCGAGGCAAGAAGATTTCGGTCATACCATACATGCATAATATTTCACATCGTCTCAGGAAAATAGGGCAACAGTGCGGCGTTCGAGTGGTTTTTTCAGCACCTCACAAATTGTCATATCTTTCACGTGTCACCTGTCCTGTCAAAAAAAGGAAACGCCAGTGCACTACCAAGCATCGTAAGAAATTTCTAGATTGTTCACATAATGTCATTTATCGCATTCCACTTTCATGCGGGTGTTGCTATATAGGCCAAACTGGAAGGTGTCTAAATGACCGCCTCCGAGAGCACAAAAATAATGTGCGCAACGCCAAAGAAGGTTTTTTGGCCATTCATTGCAGTTCCTGTGGTTGCACACCCCTGTTTGAAGAAACAACAATCATCGGCAGACATCAGGACATGCGTACTCGTGAAATCATTGAAGCCGCTCATATCGCAAAAGAAGGCTCGCGATGCATCAGCATGGCTTCCATCGGGTTATCGGCCAAAGAATTATCTTTTCTAGAAGAGCGCATGTAACAATAACATGGAAGAATCTTTGTCATGCTGAAAATTCTTTCAGTTTTCTTGTTTCTGTTGTTCTTTCCGTATATATTTTCCGCTTCTGTGTTAATAAAAATTCAGTTGCTAGTCAGCGCTTGTCTGTGTCCCTTCTTTAGTATTCCCGTCTTGTGTTCGCGCTGTACGTTCTTCATCATGCAATACCAACTAGCCCAAAGTTTCACTCTTCTAAGTTATATTTCTAGTTCCTCGGGCTTCTTGACTCCTACTGCTGTGCATTCCTCTTTGCTCATTACCCTCATCTCCGTCGCCCTGTGCCGCGCCCGCATCTTATCATTCTGCATTCGGAAAAAAAACAGCTCCCTCCGGAAGTAAAAAGCTTGTTTGGTGGCTTCAGCCCTTCGGACCACCATGGCGTTAGGATGTGCAAAATCCTAAGGTCCGAATGGCAAAGGCAAGCACGACTCCACCGGGACACCCTGAATCTACAACTTCACCACAACGAAAGGCTACCAGCTGGCAGGAGAAAAAGGTGGCGAGAATATAACAATCTTATAGACTCCACTGTCGAACATATGTGGCAATGTGCTCTGAGGCAACTACGGATTGTGCAGCCAACTAGACCGCGTCAGGAAGGCGTCGTCCACGTCGCTGATGACGTCCAGCTTTCAGAACAAGTGCGCCGCACCCTGGGGCTGGGCCCAAAGTTTGCAGTGGAACAGAGAAAGACTCCCGCGGAGCTGCTATCTGTGGTTCGACAGGTCTCAAGCCTCGCACCGACGAATGAGTGCGACAGGTGCGTTTCCGAGGGCGTTGACGTTCTGATGCATGGTAAGCCCACAAGCCACAACTTGCCTCTAAAGAAAGTCTCCACGTTCTTGCTCCGGAATGAACTGTGTGTAGTACCAGCAGATAAAGAGGGAGGTTTTGCTGTACTACCAAATGATGTGTACCTTCAAAAAGCGCATGACGCTGTTCTCTCTGTGTTTAAACGGTGCCCTGATGTATCCCTAGCAAAAGTTAAGGAAAAAGCCATCTTACTTTGCTCGCAACTAGATCTAAAAAAGCTGGCACTAACGATAGGTAAATGTCAGAATTTAGCCCTAGATATGTTTTTTTCATGCAAAACCCACAAAGAAGACTCACCTTTTCGCGTAATAATTTCAGAAAAAGGAACGTGGCAGAAAGCACTAGCGAGTTTCATTCAACAAAATTTGAAGCTGCTCAAAATTGATGATCCTTTCCTCATCCGTAATTCGCAAGAGGTCATAAGCTTCATCAACCAAAACCCGAACGAACAGCTCACCGCCTTTTCAATCGATGTGAAAGACTTGTATTATTCTCTGCCATCCAAAGAACTAATTTCATGTATCGAAGAATGCATCGATGAATTTGGTTCCGTAGCATTCCAGAACACGACTTGTATTAGTGGCGGTGCTTTCCTTGACCTTGTCTCGTTTTACCTTAAATCTACCTATGTTGAATGGAACAATGAAATTTTTCTTCAAAAGAATGGTGTGTCTATAGGCTCATGCATTGCCCCACTGTTGAGTGACCTCTATCTAGCAAAGTTAGACAGAGCTCTTAACGCACGGCTCAATGGTAGCAGTGTTCTGAAAACCTTCCGTTTTGTAGATGATTATCTTGTGATTCTCAAGCGCAATGCAGATAACTTTCAAGTTGCAACAAGTCACCTCATATCATTATTTAAAGAGTGCCTGTCGCCTCTGTGTATCACACATGAAATGCCAGAAGACAACAGCATTCGTTTTTTAGATCTCAGACTAACATTTGCCAATCAACATTCATGTTGGATGTACGAACCACGAGCACAAAAACCGTTGTTGCCGTACACATCGTCACACACTAAGTTAGTCAAGCGAAGCATTGTTCAAACATGTCTTTCCAACGCATTAGATAAATCATGTCACCACGTTGTCACTAGAAGTTTCTTGGCGCAGATTCGTCGGCTCGAAGCAGCAGGTTATCCACATAAGCTGCTCACATCGGTAGCGGAAGTAATTTACAGAAAAAAGAAGAAAAGCTGCCAGGAAAATGTTCAGCAGGCAAGCATGGAAACCGGTCGAGGCAAGAAGATTTCGGTCATACCATACATGCATAATATTTCACATCGTCTCAGGAAAATAGGGCAACAGTGCGGCGTTCGAGTGGTTTTTTCAGCACCTCACAAATTGTCATATCTTTCACGTGTCACCTGTCCTGTCAAAAAAAGGAAACGCCAGTGCACTACCAAGCATCGTAAGAAATTTCTAGATTGTTCACATAATGTCATTTATCGCATTCCACTTTCATGCGGGTGTTGCTATATAGGCCAAACTGGAAGGTGTCTAAATGACCGCCTCCGAGAGCACAAAAATAATGTGCGCAACGCCAAAGAAGGTTTTTTGGCCATTCATTGCAGTTCCTGTGGTTGCACACCCCTGTTTGAAGAAACAACAATCATCGGCAGACATCAGGACATGCGTACTCGTGAAATCATTGAAGCCGCTCATATCGCAAAAGAAGGCTCGCGATGCATCAGCATGGCTTCCATCGGGTTATCGGCCAAAGAATTATCTTTTCTAGAAGAGCGCATGTAACAATAACATGGAAGAATCTTTGTCATGCTGAAAATTCTTTCAGTTTTCTTGTTTCTGTTGTTCTTTCCGTATATATTTTCCGCTTCTGTGTTAATAAAAATTCAGTTGCTAGTCAGCGCTTGTCTGTGTCCCTTCTTTAGTATTCCCGTCTTGTGTTCGCGCTGTACGTTCTTCATCAGTCAATTACTGAGATGCAGTGTTTTTCACCATTAAAAGTGGGGAACTGCGATATTTAATGTGAAAGCGCTTGCAACCGTCGTTAGGTTAGGTTAGGTTAGGTTAGGTTAGGTTAGGTTTGGTTAGGTTAGGTTAAGTTAGGTTAGGTTAGATTAGGTTAGGTTGGGTTGAGTTGGGTTAGGTTAGGTTAGGTTAGGTTAGGTTGGGTTGGGTTAGGTTAGGTTAGGTTAGGTTAGGTTACGTTAGGTTAGGTTACGTTAGGTTAGGTTAGGTTAGGTTACGTTAGGTTAGGTTAGGTTAGGTAAGGATAATTTGGTTAGGTTAGGTAAGGTTAGGTTAGGTTAGGTTAGGTTGGGTTGGGTGTTGGGTTGGGTTGGGTTGGGTTAGGTTGGGTTAGGTTAGGTTAGGTTACGTTAGGCTAGGTTAGGTTAGGTTACGTTAGGTTATGTTAGGTTAGGTTATGTTACGTTAGGTTAGGTTAGGTCAGGTAAGGTTAGGTTACGTTAGAATAGGTTAGGTTAGGTTACGTTAGGTTAGGTTAAGTTAGGTTAGGTTAGGTTTGGTTAGGTTAGGTTAGGTTAGCTTAGGTTAGGTTAGGTTGGGATGGGTTGGGTTAGGTTGGGTTAGGTTAGGTTAGGTTAGGTTGGGTTAGGTTAGTTTAGGTTAGGTTAGGTTAGGTTAGGTTAAGTTGGGTTGGGTTAGGTTAGGTTAGGTTAGGTAAGGTTAGGTTAGGTTAGGTTAGGTTAAGGTATGAACCGTCGTAAAACCGCATTAAACAATGTCACTTAGTGAGATGCAGTGTTTTAACCATTACAAGTCGGGAACTGCGATATCTAATGTGAAAGCGCTTGCAAACGTCGTTAGGTTAGGTTAGGTTAGGTTAGGTTAGGTTAGGTTTGGTTAGGTTAGGTTAGGTTAGGTTAGGGTATGTTAGGTAAGGTTTGGTTAGGTTAGGTTAGGTTAGGTTGGGTGAGGTAAGGTTAGGTTAGGTTAAGATATGAACCGCGCTAAAACCGCATTAAACAATGTCACTTAGTGAGATGCTGTGTTTTCCACCATTACAAGTCGGGAACTGCGATATCTAATGTGAAAGCGCATGAAACCGTCGTAATCTTGTAGAAAACATTGTAAAGTAGCGAATAAAACGTTTTCTAACGATAGAAGTGCGAAGGTTCGGTTAGTTTGAGCTAGGTAGCGTCGTGAAACCACCAAAAACGATGTCATCTAACGAGATAGTGTTGTTTTATTGCGAGTACGAAACTGCGATAGGTGAAATATTGGGAAAGCACACAAAATGGCATGAACTAGCCAGATACTGCGTCTTGTGCCGTTACAAGTGCGAAACTGCTTTATTGTGATATTCTCGTTAAAGCGCATGCAAGTATCGTGAAACCTTAAAGAACGATGTCATCTAGCGAGATACAGCGTTCTGTACTGTAATAAGTTGGTGAGAAACTGTGAGGTCAAGCAAATATCGTAATTGTGAACGAAACAGTGTAATTGAGCGTATTTAGATACAAGTGCGAATGTTAGGTTAGGTTGAGATATCAACCGTCGTAAAACCGCATTAAACAATGTCACTTAGTGAGATGTAGTGTTTTTCAACATTACAAGTCGGGAACTACGATATCTAATGTGAAAGCGCATGAAACCGTCGTAATCTTGTAGAAAACATTGTAAAATTGCGAGTAAAACGTTTTCTAACGATAGAAGTGCGAAGGTTAGGTTAGGTTAGGTTAGTTTAAGCTAGGTAGCGTCGTGAAACTACCAAAAACGACGTCATCTAACGAGATAGTGTTGTTTTATAGCGAGTATTAAACTGCGATAGGTGAAATGTTGTGAAATGCACACAAAACGGCATGAACAAGCCAAATACTGCGTGTTCTACCGTTACAAGTGCGAAACTGCTATATTGTGATATTCTCGTTAAAGCGCATGCAAGCATCGTGAAACCTTAAAGAACAATGTCATTTAGCGAGATACAGCGTTCTGTACTGCAATAAGTTGGTGAAAAACTGTGAGGTTATGCAAATATCCTAATTGTGAACGAAACAGTGTAATAGAGCGTTTTTAATACAAGTGCGAATGTTAGGTTAGGTTAAGATATGAACCGTCGTAAAACCGCATTAATCAATGTCACTTAGTGAGATGCAGTGTTTTTCACCATTACAAGTCGGGAACTGCGATATCTAATGTGAAAGCGCTTGCAAACGTCGTTAGGTTAGGTTAGGTTAGGTTAGGTTAGGTTACGTTAGGTTAGGTTAGGTTAGGTTTGGTTAGGTTAGGTTAGGTTAGGTTAGGGTATGTTAGGTAAGGTTTGGTTAGGTTAGGTTAGGTTAGGTTGGTTTAGGTAAGGTTAGGTTAGGTTAAGATATGAACCGCGCTAAAACCGCGTTAAACAATGTCACTTAGTGAGATGCTGTGTTTTTCACCATTACAAGTCGGGAACTGCGATATCTAATGTGAAAGCGCATGAAACCGTCGTAATCTTGTAGAAAACATTGTAAAGTAGCGAATAAAACGTTTTCTAACGATAGAAGTGCGAAGGTTCGGTTAGTTTGAGTTATGTTAGTTTAAGCTAGGTAGCGTCGTGAAACCACCAAAAACGACGTCATCTAACGAGATAGTGTTGTTTTAATGCGAGTACGAAACTGCGACAGGTAAAATGTTGTGAAAGCACTCAAAACGGCATGAACAAGCCAAATACTGCGTGTTGTACCGTTACAAGTGCGAAACTGCTATGTTGTGACATTCTCGGTAAAGCGCATGCAAGTATCGTGAAACCTTAAAGAACGATGTCATTTAGCGAGATACAGCGTTCTGTACTGTAATAAGTTGGTGAGAAACTGTGAGGTCAAGCAAATATCGTAATTGTGAACGAAACAGTGTAATTGAGCGTCTTTAGATACAAGTGCGAATGTTAGGTTAGGTTGACATATCAACCGTCGTAAAACCGCATTAAACAATGTCACTTAGTGAGATGTAGTGTTTTTCAACATTACAAGTCGGGAACTACGATATCTAATGTGAAAGCGCATGAAACCGTCGTAATCTTGTAGAAAACATTGTAAAGTTGCGAGTAAAACGTTTTCTAACGATAGAAGTGCGAAGGTTAGGTTAGGTTAGGTTAGTTTAAGCTAGGTAGCGTCGTGAAACTACCAAAAACGACGTCATCTAACGAGATAGTGTTGTTTTATTGCGAGTATTAAACTGCGATAGGTAAAATGTTGTGAATGCACACAAAACGGCATGAACAAGCCAAATACTGCGTGTTCTACCGTTACAAGTGCGAAACTGCTATATTGTGATATTCTCGTTAAAGCGCATGCAAGCATCGTGAAACCTTAAAGAACGATGTCATTTAGCGAGATACAGCGTTCTGTACTGCAATAAGTTGGTGAAAAACTGTGAGGTTATGCAAATATCGTAATTGTGAACGAAACAGTGTAATAGAGCGTTTTTAATACAAGTAGCGAATGTTAGGTTAGGTTAAGATATGAACCGTCGTAAAACCGCATTAAACAATGTCACTTAGTGAGATGCAGTGTTTTTCACCATTACAAGTCGGGAACTGCGATATCTAATGTGAAAGCGCTTGAAACCGTCGTAATCTTGTAGAAAGCAATGTAAAGTAGCGAGTAAAACGTTTTCTAACGATAGAAGTGCGAAGGTTATGTTAGGTTGAGTTATGTTAGTTTAAGCTAGGTAGCGTCGTGAAACCACCAAAAACGACGTCATCTAACGAGATAGTGTTGTTTTATTGCGAGTACGAAACTGCGATAGGTAAAATGTTGTGAAAGCACACAAAACGGCATGAACAAGCCAAATACTGCGTGTTGTACCGTTACAAGTGCGAAACTGCTATGTTGTGACATTCTCGGTAAAGCGCATGCAAGTATCGTGAAACCTTAAAGAACGATGTCATTTAGCGAGATACAGCGTTCTGTACTGTAATAAGTTGGTGAGAAACTGTGAGGTCAAGCAAATATCGTAATTGTGAACGAAACAGTGTAATTGAGCGTCTTTAGATACAAGTGCGAATGTTAGGTTAGGTTGACATATCAACCGTCGTAAAACCGCATTAAACAATGTCACTTAGTGAGATGTAGTGTTTTTCAACATTACAAGTCGGGAACTACGATATCTAATGTGAAAGCGCATGAAACCGTCGTAATCTTGTAGAAAACATTGTAAAGTGGCGAGTAAAACGTTTTCTAACGATAGAAGTGCGAAGGTTAGGTTAGGTTAGGTTAGTTTAAGCTAGGTAGCGTCGTGAAACTACCAAAAACGACGTCATCTAACGAGATAGTGTTGTTTTATTGCGAGTATTAAACTGCGATAGGTGAAATGTTGTGAAAGCACACAAAACGGCATGAACAAGCCAAATACTGCGTGTTCTACCGTTACAAGTGCGAAACTGCTATATTGTGATATTCTCGTTAAAGCGCATGCAAGCATCGTGAAACCTTAAAGAACAATGTCATTTAGCGAGATACAGCGTTCTGTACTGCAATAAGTTGGTGAAAAACTGTGAGGTTATGCAAATATCCTAATTGTGAACGAAACAGTGTAATAGAGCGTTTTTTAATACAAGTGCGAATGTTAGGTTAGGTTAAGATATGAACCGTCGTAAAACCGCATTAATCAATGTCACTTAGTGAGATGCAGTGTTTTTCACCATTACAAGTCGGGAACTGCGATATCTAATGTGAAAGCGCTTGCAAACGTCGTTAGGTTAGGTTAGGTTAGGTTAGGTTAGGTTAGGTTAGGTTAGGTTAGGTTAGGTTAGGTTAGGTTAGGTTAGGTTAGGTTAGGGTATGTTAGGTAAGGTTTGGTTAGGTTAGGTTAGGTTAGGTTGGTTTAGGTAAGGTTAGGTTAGGTTAAGATATGAACCGCGCTAAAACCGCGTTAAACAATGTCACTTAGTGAGATGCTGTGTTTTTCACCATTACAAGTCGGGAACTGCGATATCTAATGTGAAAGCGCATGAAACCGTCGTAATCTTGTAGAAAACATTGTAAAGTAGCGAATAAAACGTTTTCTAACGATAGAAGTGCGAAGGTTCGGTTAGTTTGAGTTATGTTAGTTTAAGCTAGGTAGCGTCGTGAAACCACCAAAAACGACGTCATCTAACGAGATAGTGTTGTTTTATTGCGAGTACGAAACTGCGATAGGTAAAATGTTGTGAAAGCACACAAAACGGCATGAACAAGCCAAATACTGCGTGTTGTACCGTTACAAGTGCGAAACTGCTATGTTGTGACATTCTCGGTAAAGCGCATGCAAGTATCGTGAAACCTTAAAGAACGATGTCATTTAGCGAGATACAGCGTTCTGTACTGTAATAAGTTGGTGAGAAACTGTGAGGTCAAGCAAATATCGTAATTGTGAACGAAACAGTGTAATTGAGCGTCTTTAGATACAAGTGCGAATGTTAGGTTAGGTTGACATATCAACCGTCGTAAAACCGCATTAAACAATGTCACTTAGTGAGATGTAGTGTTTTTCAACATTACAAGTCGGGAACTACGATATCTAATGTGAAAGCGCATGAAACCGTCGTAATCTTGTAGAAAACATTGTAAAGTGGCGAGTAAAACGTTTTCTAACGATAGAAGTGCGAAGGTTAGGTTAGGTTAGGTTAGTTTAAGCTAGGTAGCGTCGTGAAACTACCAAAAACGACGTCATCTAACGAGATAGTGTTGTTTTATTGCGAGTATTAAACTGCGATAGGTGAAATGTTGTGAAATGCACACAAAACGGCATGAACAAGCCAAATACTGCGTGTTCTACCGTTACAAGTGCGAAACTGCTATATTGTGATATTCTCGTTAAAGCGCATGCAAGCATCGTGAAACCTTAAAGAACGATGTCATTTAGCGAGATACAGCGTTCTGTACTGCAATAAGTTGGTGAAAAACTGTGAGGTTATGCAAATATCGTAATTGTGAACGAAACAGTGTAATAGAGCGTTTTTAATACAAGTGCGAATGTTAGGTTAGGTTAAGATATGAACCGTCGTAAAACCGCATTAAACAATGTCACTTAGTGAGATGCAGTGTTTTTCACCATTACAAGTCGGGAACTGCGATATCTAATGTGAAAGCGCATGAAACCGTCGTAATCTTGTAGAAAACATTGTAAAGTAGCGAGTAAAACGTTTTCTAACGATAGAAGTGCGAAGGTTCGGTTAGTTGAGTTATGTTAGTTTAAGCTAGGTAGCGTCGTGAAACCACCAAAAACGACGTCATCTAACGAGATAGTGTTGTTTTAATGCGAGTACGAAACTGCGATAGGTAAAATGTTGTGAAAGCACTACAAAACGGCATGAACAAGCCAAATACTGCGTGTTGTACCGTTACAAGTGCGAAACTGCTATGTTGTGACATTCTCGGTAAAGCGCATGCAAGTATCGTGAAACCTTAAAGAACGATGTCATTTAGCGAGATACAGCGTTCTGTACTGTAATAAGTTGGTGAGAAACTGTGAGGTCAAGCAAATATCGTAATTGTGAACGAAACAGTGTAATTGAGCGTCTTTAGATACAAGTGCGAATGTTAGGTTAGGTTGACATATCAACCGTCGTAAAACCGCATTAAACAATGTCACTTAGTGAGATGTAGTGTTTTTCAACATTACAAGTCGGGAACTACGATATCTAATGTGAAAGCGCATGAAACCGTCGTAATCTTGTAGAAAACATTGTAAAGTTGCGAGTAAACGTTTTCTAACGATAGAAGTGCGAAGGTTAGGTTAGGTTAGGTTAGTTTAAGCTAGGTAGCGTCGTGAAACTACCAAAAACGACGTCATCTAACGAGATAGTGTTGTTTTATTGCGAGTATTAAACTGCGATAGGTGAAATGTTGTGAATGCACACAAAACGGCATGAACAAGCCAAATACTGCGTGTTCTACCGTTACAAGTGCGAAACTGCTATATTGTGATATTCTCGTTAAAGCGCATGCAAGCATCGTGAAACCTTAAAGAACGATGTCATTTAGCGAGATACAGCGTTCTGTACTGCAATAAGTTGGTGAAAAACTGTGAGGTTATGCAAATATCGTAATTGTGAACGAAACAGTGTAATAGAGCGTTTTTCAATACAAGTACGAATGTTAGGTTAGGTTAAGATATGAACCGTCGTAAAACCGCATTAAACAATGTCACTTAGTGAGATGCAGTGTTTTTCACCATTACAAGTTGGGAACTGCGATATCTAATGTGAAAGCACTTGCAAACGTCGTTAGGTTAGGTTAGGTTAGGTTAGGTTAGGTTACGTTAGGTTAGGTTTGGTTAGGTTAGGTTAGGTTAGGTTAGGTTATGTTAGGTTAGGTTGGGTTAGGTTAGGTTAGGTTACGTTAGGTTAAGGTATGAACCGTCGTAAAACCGCAATAAACAATGTCACTTAGTGAGATGCAGTGTTTTTCACCTTTACAAGTTGGGAACTGCGATATCTAATGTGAAAGCGCTTGAAACCGTCGTAATGTTGTAGAAAGCAATGTAAAGTAGCGAGTAAAACGTTTTCTAACGATAGAAGTGCGAAGGTTATGTTAGGTTGAGTTATGTTAGTTTAAGCTAGGTAGCGTCGTGAAACCACCAAAAACGACGTCATCTAACGAGATAGTGTTGTTTTATTGCGAGTATTAAACTGCGATAGGTGAAATGTTGTGAAAGCACACAAAACGGCATGAACAAGCCAAATACTGCGTGTTCTACCGTTACAAGTGCGAAACTGCTATATTGTGATATTCTCGTTAAAGCGCATGCAAGCATCGTGAAACCTTAAAGAACGATGTCATTTAGCGAGATACAGCGTTCTGTACTGCAATAAGTTGGTGAAAAACTGTGAGGTTATGCAAATATCGTAATTGTGAACGAAACAGTGTAATAGAGCGTTTTTAATACAAGTGCGAATGTTAGGTTAGGTTAAGATATGAACCGTCGTAAAACCGCATTAAACAATGTCACTTAGTGAGATGCAGTGTTTTTCACCATTACAAGTTGGGAACTGCGATATCTAATGTGAAAGCGCTTGCAAACGTCGTTAGGTTAGGTTAGGTTAGGTTAGGTTAGGTTACGTTAGGTTAGGTTAGGTTAGGTTAGGTTAGGTTAGGTTAGGTTAGGTTAGGTTGGGTTAGGTTAGGTTAGGTTACGTTAGGTTAAGGTATGAACCGTCGTAAAACCGCAATAAACAATGTCACTTAGTGAGATGCAGTGTTTTTCACCTTTACAAGTTGGGAACTGCGATATCTAATGTGAAAGCGCTTGAAACCGTCGTAATGTTGTAGAAAGCAATGTAAAGTAGCGAGTAAAACGTTTTCTAACGATAGAAGTGCGAAGGTTATGTTAGGTTGAGTTATGTTAGTTTAAGCTAGGTAGCGTCGTGAAACCACCAAAAACGACGTCATCTAACGAGATAGTGTTGTTTTATTGCGAGTACGAAACTGCGATAGGTAAAATGTTGTGAAAGCACACAAAACGGCATGAACAAGCCAAATACTGCGTGTTGTACCGTTACAAGTGCGAAAGTGCTATGTTGTGACATTCTCGGTAAAGCGCATGCAAGTATCGTGAAACCTTAAAGAACGATGTCATTTAGCGAGATACAGCGTTCTGTACTGTAATAAGTTGGTGAGAAACTGTGAGGTCAAGCAAATATCGTAATTGTGAACGAAACAGTGTAATTGAGCGTCTTTAGATACAAGTGCGAATGTTAGGTTAGGTTGACATATCAACCGTCGTAAAACCGCATTAAACAATGTCACTTAGTGAGATGTAGTGTTTTTCAACATTACAAGTCGGGAACTACGATATCTAATGTGAAAGCGCATGAAACCGTCGTAATCTTGTAGAAAACATTGTAAAGTGGCGAGTAAAACGTTTTCTAACGATAGAAGTGCGAAGGTTAGGTTAGGTTAGGTTAGTTAAGCTAGGTAGCGTCGTGAAACTACCAAAAACGACGTCATCTAACGAGATAGTGTTGTTTTATAGCGAGTATTAAACTGCGATAGGTGAAATGTTGTGAAAGCACACAAAACGGCATGAACAAGCCAAATACTGCGTGTTCTACCGTTACAAGTGCGAAACTGCTATATTGTGATATTCTCGTTAAATCGCATGCAAGCATCGTGAAACCTTAAAGAACAATGTCATTTAGCGAGATACAGCGTTCTGTACTGCAATAAGTTGGTGAAAAACTGTGAGGTTATGCAAATATCGTAATTGTGAACAAAACAGTGTAATAGAGCGTTTTTAGATACAAGTGCGAATGTTAGGTTAGGTTAAGATATGAACCGTCGTAAAACCGCATTAAACAATGTCAATTACTGAGATGCAGTGTTTTTCACCATTAAAAGTGGGGAACTGCGATATTTAATGTGAAAGCGCTTGCAACCGTCGTTAGGTTAGGTTAGGTTAGGTTAGGTTAGGTTAGGTTTGGTTAGGTTAGGTTAGGTTAGGTTAGGTTAGATTAGGTTAGGTTGGGTTGAGTTGGGTTAGGTTAGGTTAGGTTAGGTTAGGTTGGGTTAGGTTAGGTTAGGTTAGGTTACGTTAGGTTAGGTTACGTTAGGTTAGGTTAGGTTAGGTTACGTTAGGTTAGGTTAGGTTAGGTAAGGATAATTTGGTTAGGTTAGGTAAGGTTAGGTTAGGTTAGGTTAGGTTGGGTTGGGTGTTGGGTTGGGTTGGGTTGGGTTAGGTTGGGTTAGGTTAGGTTAGGTTACGTTAGGTTAGGTTAGGTTAGGTTACGTTAGGTTATGTTAGGTTAGGTTAGGTTACGTTAGGTTAGGTTAGGTCAGGTAAGGTTAGGTTACGTTAGAATAGGTTAGGTTAGGTTACGTTAGGTTAGGTTAAGTTAGGTTAGGTTAGGTTTGGTTAGGTTAGGTTAGGTTAGCTTAGGTTAGGTTAGGTTGGGATGGGTTGGGTTAGGTTGGGTTAGGTTAGGTTAGGTTAGGTTAGGTTGGGTTAGGTTAGTTTAGGTTAGGTTAGGTTAGGTTAAGTTGGGTTGGGTTAGGTTAGGTTAGGTTAGGTAAGGTTAGGTTAGGTTAGGTTAGGTTAAGGTATGAACCGTCGTAAAACCGCATTAAACAATGTCACTTAGTGAGATGCAGTGTTTTCACCATTACAAGTCGGGAACTGCGATATCTAATGTGAAAGCGCTTGCAAACGTCGTTAGGTTAGGTTAGGTTAGGTTAGGTTAGGTTAGGTTAGGTTTGGTTAGGTTAGGTTAGGTTAGGGTATGTTAGGTAAGGTTTGGTTAGGTTAGGTTAGGTTAGGTTGGGTTAGGTAAGGTTAGGTTAGGTTAAGATATGAACCGCGCTAAAACCGCATTAAACAATGTCACTTAGTGAGATGCTGTGTTTTCCACCATTACAAGTCGGGAACTGCGATATCTAATGTGAAAGCGCATGAAACCGTCGTAATCTTGTAGAAAACATTGTAAAGTAGCGAATAAAACGTTTTCTAACGATAGAAGTGCGAAGGTTCGGTTAGTTTGAGCTAGGTAGCGTCGTGAAACCACCAAAAACGATGTCATCTAACGAGATAGTGTTGTTTTATTGCGAGTACGAAACTGCGATAGGTGAAATATTGGGAAAGCACACAAAATGGCATGAACTAGCCAGATACTGCGTCTTGTGCCGTTACAAGTGCGAAACTGCTTATTGTGATATTCTCGTTAAAGCGCATGCAAGTATCGTGAAACCTTAAAGAACGATGTCATCTAGCGAGATACAGCGTTCTGTACTGTAATAAGTTGGTGAGAAACTGTGAGGTCAAGCAAATATCGTAATTGTGAACGAAACAGTGTAATTGAGCGTATTTAGATACAAGTGCGAATGTTAGGTTAGGTTGAGATATCAACCGTCGTAAAACCGCATTAAACAATGTCACTTAGTGAGATGTAGTGTTTTTCAACATTACAAGTCGGGAACTACGATATCTAATGTGAAAGCGCATGAAACCGTCGTAATCTTGTAGAAAACATTGTAAAAGTTGCGAGTAAAACGTTTTCTAACGATAGAAGTGCGAAGGTTAGGTTAGGTTAGGTTAGTTTAAGCTAGGTAGCGTCGTGAAACTACCAAAAACGACGTCATCTAACGAGATAGTGTTGTTTTATAGCGAGTATTAAACTGCGATAGGTAAATGTTGTGAATGCACACAAAACGGCATGAACAAGCCAAATACTGCGTGTTCTACCGTTACAAGTGCGAAACTGCTATATTGTGATATTCTCGTTAAAGCGCATGCAAGTATCGTGAAACCTTAAAGAACGATGTCATTTAGCGAGAT
Source organism: Rhipicephalus microplus (assembly GCF_013339725.1). NCBI lineage: Eukaryota > Metazoa > Arthropoda > Arachnida > Ixodida > Ixodidae > Rhipicephalus > Rhipicephalus microplus. The sequence continues at coordinate 895 of NW_023609360.1, read as the reverse complement.
ACAGCGTTCTGTACTGTAATAAGTTGGTGAGAAACTGTGAGGTCAAGCAAATATCGTAATTGTGAACGAAACAGTGTAATTGAGCGTCTTTAGATACAAGTGCGAATGTTAGGTTAGGTTGACATATCAACCGTCGTAAAACCGCATTAAACAATGTCACTTAGTGAGATGTAGTGTTTTTCAACATTACAAGTCGGGAACTACGATATCTAATGTGAAAGCGCATGAAACCGTCGTAATCTTGTAGAAAACATTGTAAAGTGGCGAGTAAACGTTTTCTAACGATAGAAGTGCGAAGGTTAGGTTAGGTTAGGTTAGTTTAAGCTAGGTAGCGTCGTGAAACTACCAAAAACGACGTCATCTAACGAGATAGTGTTGTTTTATATGCGAGTACTAAACTGCGATAGGTGAAATGTTGTGAAAGCACACAAAACGGCATGAACAAGCCAAATACTGCGTGTTCTACCGTTACAAGTGCGAAACTGCTATATTGTGATATTCTCGTTAAAGCGCATGCAAGCATCGTGAAACCTTAAAGAACAATGTCATTTAGCGAGATACAGCGTTCTGTACTGCAATAAGTTGGTGAAAAACTGTGAGGTTATGCAAATATCGTAATTGTGAACGAAACAGTGTAATAGAGCGTTTTTAATACAAGTGCGAAGGTTAGGTTAGGTTAAGATATGAAACCGTCGTAAAACCGCATTAAATCAATGTCACTTAGTGAGATGCAGTGTTTTTCACCATTACAAGTCGGGAACTGCGATATCTAATGTGAAAGCGCATTGCAAAACGTTCTGTTAATGCCTTGTTAGGAAAACAGTTGGTTAGAGTGAGGGACGTTAAAAGGTTCGTTACGGATTAGAATTGCGTTAAGGTTAGAGTAGGTTAGGTT
>NW_023609359.1:0-10280 GCF_013339725.1 Rhipicephalus microplus | reverse complement strand
AGCTTTCCCATCCACGGCGTTTCAAGTTGAAACGGTAGTACAGCCACCACAGCCAGAATGCTGGACACGGTATAGCAAAGCCTGAGTAAAAGATGCGCAGAGTCTGTGAGCACACGTGAAGCCTGCTGCCGCCCTTTCTGCCAAGTGAAGGAGCAGACGGTCCGCTCGGTGTTTTTGTACTGTCCGAACAGATGACGATCCAACGGGGCAGGGGGGGGCAGTGTCGCAGTCAAATTTCCGTAGCTTGAAAGGTGATGCTAGCGTCGAAAGCACAGCTTTTCCATCCACGACGTTTCAAGTTGAATTGGTAGTACAGTCACCACAACCAGAATGCTGGACACGGTATCAGCAATGCCTGTGTAAAAGCTGCGCAGAGTCTGTTAGCACACGTGAAGCCTGCTGCTGCCCTTGCAGCCAAGTGAAGGAGCAGACGCTCCGCTCGGTGCTTTTGTAGTGTCCGAACAGATGACGATCCAACGGGGCAGGGGGGGGCAGTGTCGCAGTCAAATTTCCGTAGCTTGAAAGGTGATGCTAGCGTCGAAAGCACAGCTTTCCCATCCACGGCGTTTCAAGTTGAAACGGTAGTACAGCCACCACAGCCAGAATGCTGGACACGGTATCAGCAATGCCTGCGTAAAAGATGCGCAGAGTCTGTGAGCACACGTGAAGCCTGCTGCCGCCCTTGCTGCCAAGTGAAGGAGCAGACGGTGCGCTCGGTGCTTTTGTACTGTCCGAACAGATGACGATCCAACGGGGCAGGGGGGGGGCAGTGTCGCAGTCAAATTTCCGTAGCTTGAAAGGTGATGCTAGCGTCGAAAGCACAGCTTTCCCATCCACGGCGTTTCAAGTTGAAACGGTAGTACAGCCACCACAGCCAGAATGCTGGACACGGTATCAGCAATGCCTGAGTAAAAGATGCGCAGAGTCTGTGAGCACACGTGAAGCCTGCTGCCGCCCTTGCTGCCAAGTGAAGGAGCAGACGGTGCGCTCGGTGCTTTTGTACTGTCCGAACAGATGACGATCCAACTGGGCAGGGGGGGGGCAGTGTCGCAGTCAAATTTCCGTAGCTTGAAAGGTGATGCTAGCGTCGAAAGCACAGCTTTCCCATCCACGGCGTTTCAAGTTGAAACGGTAGTACAGCCACCACAGCCAGAATGCTGGACACGGTATCAGCAATGCCTGCGTAAAAGATGCGCAGAGTCTGTGAGCACACGTGAAGCCTGCTGCCGCCCTTGCTGCCAAGTGAAGGAGCAGACGGTGCGCTCGGTGCTTTTGTACTGTCCGAACAGATGACGATCCAACGGGGCAGGGGGGGGCAGTGTCGCAGTCAAATTTCCGTAGCTTGAAAGGTGATGCTAGCGTCGAAAGCACAGCTTTCCCATCCAGCGGCGTTTCAAGTTGAACCGGTAGTACAGCCACCACAGCCAGAATGCTGGACACGGTATCAGCAATGCCTGCGTAAAAGATGCGCAGAGTCTGGAGCACACGTGAAGCCTGCTGCCGCCCTTGCTGCCAAGTGAAGGAGCAGACGGTGCGCTCGGTGCTTTTGTACTGTCCGAACAGATGACGATCCAACGGGGCAGGGGGGGGGGCAGTGTCGCAGTCAAACTTTCCGTAGCTTGAAAGGTGATGCTAGCGTCGAAAGCACAGCTTTCCCATCCACGGCGTTGCAAGTTGAAACGGTAGTACAGCCACCACAGCCAGAATGCTGGACACGGTATCAGCAATGCCTGCGTAAAAGATGCGCAGAGTCTGTGAGCACACGTGAAGCCTGCTGCCGCCCTTGCTGCCAAGTGAAGGAGCAGACGGTGCGCTCGGTGCTTTTGTACTGTCCGAACAGATGACGATCCAACGGGGCAGGGGGGGGGCAGTGTCGCAGTCAATTTCCGTAGCTTGAAGGTGATGCTAGCGTCGAAGCACAGCTGTCCCTCCACGGCGTTCAAGTTGAAATGGTAGTACAGCACCACAACCAGAATGCTCGACACGGTATCAGCATGCCTGCGTAAAAGATGCGCAGAGTCTGTGAGCACACGTGAAGCCTGCTGCCGCCTTGCTGCCAGTGAAGGAGCAGACGGTCGCTCTCGGTGTTTTTGTACTGTCGAACAGATGACGATCCAACGGGCAGGGGGGGCAGTGTCGCAGTCAAATTTCCGTAGCTTGAGAGTGATGCTAGCGTCGAAAGCCACAGTTTTCCATCCACGGCGTTCAAGTTGAAACGGTAGTACAGCCACCACAGCCAGAATGCTGACACGGTATCAGCAATGCCCTGCTGTAAAAGATGCGCATAAGTCTGTGAGCACACGTGAAGCTGCTGCCGCCCTTGCCGCCAAGTGAAGGAGCAGACAGCTGCGCTCGAGTGCTTTGTACTGTCGAACAGATGACGATCCAACAGGGAGTAGGGGGGGGCAGTGATGCGCAGTCCAAATTTCTCGTAGCTTGAAGGGTGATGCTAGGTCGAAAGACCAGCGTTCCATCCAAGAGCGTTTCAAGTTGAAACGGTGGTACAGCCACCACAGCCAGAAGCTGGACACGGTATCAGCAATGCCTGCGTAAAAGATGCGCAGAGTCTGTGAGCACACGTGAAGCCTGCTGCCGCCCTTGCTGCCAAGTGAAGGAGCAGACGCTGCGCTCGGTGCTTTTGTACTGTCCGAACAGATGACGATCCAACGGGGCAGGGGCGGGGCAGTGTCACAGTCAATTTCCGTAGCTTGAAAGGTGATGCTAGCGTCGAAAGCACAGCTTTCCCATCCACGGCGTTTCAAGTTGAAACGGTAGTACAGCCACCACAGCCAGAATGCTGGACACGGTATCAGCAATGCCCGCGTAAAAGATGTGCCAGAGTCTGTGAGACACGTGAAGCCTGCTGCCGCCCTTGCTGCCAAGTGAAGGAGCAGACGGTGCGCCTCGGTGCTTTTGTACTGTCCGAACAGATGACGATCCAACGGGGCAGGGGGGGGCAGTGTCGCAGTCAATTTCCGTAGCTTGAAAGGTGATGCTAGCGTACGAAAGCACAGCTTTCCCATCCACGGCGTTTCAAGTTGAAACGGTAGTACAGCCACCACAGCCAGAATGCTGGACACGGTATCAGCAATGCCTGCGTAAAAGATGTGCAGAGTCTGTGAGCACACGTGAAGCCTGCTGCCGCCCTTGCTGCCAAGTGAAGAAGCAGACGGTGCGCACGGTGCTTTTGTACTCTCCGAACAGATGACGATCCAACGGGGCAGGGGGGGGGCAGTGTCGCAGTCAAATTTCCGTAGCTTGAAAGGTGATGCTAGCGTCGAAAGCACAGCTTTCCCATCCACGGCGTTTCAAGTTGAAACGGTAGTACAGCCACCACAGCCAGAATGCTGGACACGGTATCAGCAATGCCTGCGTAAAAGATGCGCAGAGTCTGCTGAGCCACACGTGAAGCCTGCTGCCGCCTTGCTGCCAAGTGAAGGAGCAGACGGTCCGCTCGGTGCTTTTGTACTGTCCGAACAGATTACGATCCAACGGGGCAGGGGCGGGGCAGTGTCGCAGTCAAATTTCGTAGCTTGAAAGGTGATGCTAGCGTCGAACAGCACAGCTTTCCCATCCACGCCGTTTTCAAGTTGAAACGGTAGTACAGCCAACACAGCCAGAATGCTGGACACGGTATCAGCAATGCCTGCGTAAAAGATGCGCAGAGTCTGTGAGCACACGTGAAGCCTGCTGCCGCCCTTGCTGCCAAGTGACGGAGCAGACGGTGCGCTCGGTGCTTTGTACTGTCCGAAAGATGACGATCCAACGAGGGCAGGGGGGGGGCAGTGTCGCAGTCAAATTTCCGTAGCTTGAGAAGGTGATGCTAGCGTCGAAAGCACAGCTTTCCCATCCACGGCGTTTCAAGTTGAAACGGTAGTACAGCCACCACAGCCAGAATGCTGGACACGGTATCAGCAATGCCTCCGTAAAAGATGCGCAGAGTCTGTGAGCACACGTGAAGCCTGCTGCCGCCCTTGCTGCCAAGTGAAGGAGCAGACGTGCGCTCGGTGCTTTTGTACTGTCCGAACAGATGACGATCCAACTGGGCAGGGGGGGGCAGTGTCGCAGTCAAATTTCCGTAGCTTGAAAGGTGATGCTAGCGTCGAAAGCACAGCTTTTCCATCCACGACGTTTCAAGTTGAAACGGTAGTACAGCCACCACAGCCAGAATGCTGGACACGGTATCAGCAAAGCCTGAGTAAAAGATGCGCAGAGTCTGTGAGCACACGTGAAGCCTGCTGCCGCCCTTGCTGCCAAGTGAAGGAGCAGACGGCGCGCTCGGTGCTTTTGTACTGTCCGAACAGATGACGATCCAACGGGGCAGGGGGGGCAGTGTCGCAGTCAAATTTCCGTAGCTTGAAAGGTGATGCTAGCGTCGAAAGCACAGCTTTTCCATCCACGCGTTTCAAGTTGAAACGGTAGTACAGCCACCACAGCCAGAATGCTGGACACGGTATCAGCAATGCCCGCGTAAAAGATGTGCAGAGTCTGTGAGCACACGTGAAGCCTGCTGCTGCCCTTGCTGCCAAGTGAAGGAGCAGACGGTGCGCACGGTGCTTTTGTACTGTCCGAACAGATGACGATCCAACGGGGCAGGGGGGGCAGTGTCGCAGTCAAATTTCCGTAGCTTGAAAGGTGATGCTAGCGTCGAAAGCACAGCTTTCCCATCCACGGCGTTTCAAGTTGAAACTGTAGTACAGCCACCACAGCCAGAATGCTGGACACGGTATCAGCAATGCCTGCGTAAAAGATGTGCAGAGTCTGTGAGCACACGTGAAGCCTGCTGCCGCCCTTGCTGCCAAGTGAAGGAGAGACGGTGCGCTCGGTGCTTTTGTACTGTCCGAACAGATGACGATCCAACTGGGCAGGGGGGGGCAGTGTCGCAGTCAAATTTCCTGTAGCTTGAAAGTGATGCTAGCGTCGAAAGCACAGCTTTCCCATCCACGGCGTTTCAAGTTGAAACGGTAGTAAAGCCACCACAGCCAGAATGCTGGACACGGTATCAGCAAATGCCTGAGTAAAAGATGCGCAGAGTCTGTGAGCACACGTGAAGCCTGCTGCCGCCCTTGCTGCCAAGTGAAGGAGCAGACGGCTCCGCTCGGTGCTTTTGTACTGTCCGAAACAGATGACGATCCAACAGGGCAGGGGGGGGCAGTGTAGCAGTCAAATTTCCGTAGCTTGAGAGGTGATGCTAGCGTCGAAAGCACAGCTTTTCCCATCCACGGACGTTTAAGTTGAAACGGTTAGTACAGCCACCACAGCCAGAATGCTGGACACGGTATCAGCAATGCCTGTGTAAAAGATGCGCAGAGTCTGTGAGCACACGTGAAGCCTGCTGCCGCCCTTGCTGCCAAGTGAAAGGAGCAGACGGCTCCGCTCGGTGCTTTTGTACTGTCCGAACAGATGACGATCCAACGGGGCAGGGCGGGGGCACTGTCACAGTCAAATTTCCGTAGCTTGAAAGGTGATGCTAGCGTCGAAAGCACAGCTTTCGCATCCACGGCTGTTTCAAGTTGAAACGGTAGTACAGCCACCACAGCCAGAATGCTGGACACGGTATCAGCAATGCCTGCGTAAAAGATGCGCAGAGTCTGTGAGCACACGTGAAGCCTGCTGCCGCCCTTGCTGCCAAGTGAAGGAGCAGACGGTGCGCTCGGTGCTTTTTGTACTGTCCGAACAGATGACGATCCAACGGGCAGGGGGGGCAGTGTCGCAGTCAAATTTCCGTAGCTTGAAAGGTGATGCTAGCGTCGAAAGCACAGCTTTCCCATCCACGGCGTTTCAAGTTGAAACGGTAGTACAGCCACCACAGCCAGAATGCTGACACGGTATCAGCAATGCCTGCGTAAAGATGCGCAGAGTCTGTGAGCACACGTGAAGCCTGCTGCCGCCCTTGCTGCCAAGTGAAGGAGCAGACCGCGCGCTCGGTGCTTTTGTACTGTCCGAACAGATGACGATCCAACGTGGCAGGGGGGCAGTGTCGCAGTCAAATTTCCGTAGCTTGAAAGGTGATGCTAGCGTCGAAAGCACAGTTTTCCCATCCACGGTGTTTCAAGTTGAAACGGTAGTAAAGCCACAACAGCCAGAATGCTGGACACGGTATCAGCAAAGCCTGAGTGAAAGATGCGCAGAGTCTGTGAGCACACGTGAAGCCTGCTGCCACCCTTGCTGCCAAGTGAAGGAGCTGACGGTGCGCTCGGTGCTTTTGTACTGTCCGAACAGATGACGATCCAACAGGGCAGGGGGGGGGGCAGTGTCGCAGTCAAATTTCTGTAGCTTGAGAGGTGATGCTAGCGTCGAAAGCACAGCTGTCCCATCCACGGCGTTTCAAGTTGAAACGGGTAGTACAGCCACCACAGCCAGAATGCTGGACACGGTATCAGCAATGGCCTGCGTAAAAGATGCGCAGAGTCTGTGAGCACACGTGAAGCCTGCTGCCGCCCTTGCTGCCAAGTGAAGGAGCAGACGGTGCGCTCGGTGCTTTTGTACTGTCCGAACAGATGACGATCCAATGGGCAGGGAGGGGGGGCAGTGTCGCAGTCAAATTTCCGTAGCTTGAAAGGTGATGCTAGCGTCGAAAACACAGCTGTCCCATCCACGGCGTTTCAAGTTGAAACGATGGTACAGCCACCACAGCCAGAATGCTCGACAGGGTATCAGCAATGCCTCCGGTAAAGATGCGCAGAGTCCTGTGAGCACACGTGAAGCCTGCTGCGACCCTTTGCTGCCAAGTGAAGGAGGCAGACGGTCGCGCCGGTGCTTTTGTACTGTCCGAACAGATGACGATCCAACTGGGCAGGGGGGGGCAGTGTCGCAGTCAAATTTCCGTAGCTTGAAAGGTGATGCTAGCGTCGAAAACACAGCTTTCCCATCCACGGCGTTTCAAGTTGAAACGGTAGTACAGCCACCACAGCCAGAATGCTGGACACGGTATCAGCAATGCCTGCGTAAAAGATGCGCAGAGTCTGTGAGCACACGTGAAGCCTGCTGCCGCCCTTGCTGCCAAGTGAAGGAGCAGACGGTGCGCTCGGTGCTTTTGTACTGTCCGAACAGATGACGATCCAACTGGGCAGGGAGGGGGCAGTGTCGCAGTCAAATTTCCGTAGCTTGAAAGGTGATGCTAGCGTCGAAAGCACAGCTTTTCCATCCACGACGTTTAAAGTTGAATTGGTAGTACAGCCACCACAGCCAGAATGCTGGACACGGTATCAGCAATGCCTGCGTAAAAGATGCGCAGAGTCTGTGAGCACACGTGAAGCCTGCTGCCACCCTTGCTGCCAAGTGAAGGAGCTGACAGTGCGCTCGGTGCTTTTGTACTGTCCGAACAGATGACGATCCAACGGGGCAGGGGGGGGCAGTGTCGCAGTCAAATTTCCGTAGCTTGAAAGGTGATGCTAGCGTCGAAAGCACAGCTTTCCCATCCACGGCGTTTCAAGTTGAAACGGTAGTAAAGCCACCACAGCCAGAATGCTGGACACGGTATCAGCAATGCCTGAGTAAAGATGCGCAGAGTCTGTGAGCACACGTGAAGCCTGCTGCCGCCCTTGCTGCCAAGTGAAGGAGCAGACGGTGCGCTCGGTGCTTTTGTACTGTCCGAACAGATGACGATCCAACGGGGCAGGGGGGGCAGTGTCGCAGTCAAATTTCCGTAGCTTGAAAGGTGATGCTAGCGTCGAAAACACAGCTTTTCCATCCACGACGTTTCAAGCTGAATTGGTAGTACAGTCACAACAACCAGAATGCTGGACACGGTATCAGCGATGCCTGCGTAAAAGATGCGCAGAGTCTGTGAGCACACGTGAAGCCTGCTGCCACCCTTGCTGCCAAGTGAAGGAGCTGACAGTGCGCTCGGTGCTTTTGTACTGTCCGAACAGATGACGATCCAACGGGGCAGGGGGCAGTGTCGCAGTCAAATTTCCGTAGCTTGAAAGGTGATGCTAGCGTCGAAAGCACAGCTTTTCCATCCACGACGTTTCAAGTTGAATTGGTAGTACAGCCACCACAGCCAGAATGCTGGACACGGTATCAGCAATGCCTGCGTAAAAGATGCGCAGAGTCTGTGAGCACACGTGAAGCCTGCTGCCGCCCTTGCTGCCAAGTGAAGGAGCAGACGCTGCGCTCGGTGCTTTTGTACTGTCCGAACAGATGACGATCCAACAGGGCAGGGGGGGGCAGTGTCGCAGTCAAATTTCCGTAGCTTGAAAGGTGATGCTAGCGTCGAAAGCACAGCTTTTCCCATCCACGCGTTTCAAGTTGAAACGGTAGTACAGCCACCACAGCCAGAATGCTGGACACGGTATCAGCAATGCCTGCGTAAAAGATGCGCAGAGTCTGTGAGCACACGTGAAGCCTGCTGCCGCCCTTGCTGCCAAGTGAAGGAGCAGACGTGCGCTCGGTGCTTTTGTACTGTCCGAACAGATGACGATCCAACGGGGCAGGGAGGGGGGCAGTGTCGCAGTCAAATTTCCGTAGCTTGAAAGGTGATGCTAGCGTCGAAAGCACAGCTTTCCCATCCACGGCGTTTCAAGTTGAAACGGTAGTACAGCCACCACAGCCAGAATGCTGGACACGGTATCAGCAATGCCTGCGTAAAAGATGCGCAGAGTCTGTGAGCACACGTGAAGCCTGCTGCCGCCCTTGCTGCCAAGTGAAGGAGCAGACGCTGCGCTCGGTGCTTTTGTACTGTCCGAACAGATGACGATCCAACGGGGCAGGGGGGGGCAGTGTCGCAGTCAAATTTCCGTAGCTTGAAAGGTGATGCTAGCGTCGAAAGCACAGCTTTCCCATCCACGGTGTTTCAAGTTGAAACGGTAGTAAAGCCACCACAGCCAGAATGCTGGACACGGTATCAGCAAAGCCTGAGTAAAAGATGCGCAGAGTCTGTGAGCACACGTGAAGCCTGCTGCCACCCTTGCTGCCAAGTGAAGGAGCAGACGGTGCGCTCGGTGCTTTTGTACTGTCCGAACAGATGACGATCCAACGGGGCAGAGGGGGGGCAGTGTCACAGTCAAATTTCCGTAGCTTGAAAGGTGATGCTAGCGTCGAAAGCACAGCTTTCCATCCACGGCGTTTCAAGTTGAAACGGTAGTAAAGCCACCACAGCCAGAATGCTGGACACGGTATCAGCAAAGCCTGAGTAAAGATGCGCAGAGTCTGTGAGCACACGTGAAGCCTGCTGCCGCCCTTGCTGCCAAGTGAAGGAGCAGACGGCTGCGCTCGGTGTTTTGTACTGTCCGAACAGATGACGATCCAACTGGGCAGGGGGGGGCAGTGTCGCAGTCAAATTTCCGTAGCTTGAAAGGTGATGCTAGCGTCGAAAGCACAGCTTTCCCATCCACGACGTTTTCAAGTTGAAACGGTAGTACAGCCACCACAGCCAGAATGCTGACACGGTATCAGCAATGCCTGCGTAAAAGATGCGCAGAGTCTGTGAGCACACGTGAAGCCTGCTGCCGCCCTTGCTGCCAAGTGAAGGAGCAGACGGTGCGCTCGGTGCTTTTGTACTGTCCGAACAGATGACGATCCAACTGGGCAGGGGGGGCAGTGTCGCAGTCAAATTTCCGTAGCTTGAAAGGTGATGCTAGCGTCGAAAGCACAGCTTTCCCATCCACGGCGTTTCAAGTTGAATTGGTAGTACAGCCACCACAGCCAGAATGCTGGACACGGTATCAGCAATGCCTGCGTAAAAGATGCGCAGAGTCTGTGAGCACACGTGAAGCCTGCTGCCGCCCTTGCTGCCAAGTGAAGGAGCAGACGGTGCGCTCGGTGCTTTTGTACTGTCCGAACAGATGACGATCCAACGGGGCAGGGGGGGGCAGTGTCGCAGTCAAATTTCCGTAGCTTGAAAGGTGATGCTAGCGTCGAAAGCACAGCTTTCCCATCCACGGCGTTTCAAGTTGAAACGGTAGTACAGCCACCACAGCCAGAATGCTGGACACGGTATCAGCAATGCCTGCGTAAAAGATGCGCAGAGTCTGTGAGCACACGTGAAGCCTGCTGCCGCCCTTGCTGCCAAGTGAAGGAGCAGACGGTGCGCTCGGTGCTTTTGTACTGTCCGAACAGATGACGATCCAACTGGGCAGGGGGGGGGCAGTGTCGCAGTCAAATTTCCGTAGCTTGAAAGGTGATGCTAGCGTCGAAAGCACAGCTTTCCCATCCACGGCGTTTCAAGTTGAAACGGTAGTACAGCCACCACAGCCAGAATGCTGGACACGGTATCAGCAATGCCTGCGTAAAAGATGCGCAGAGTCTGTGAGCACACGTGAAGCCTGCTGCCGCCC